>AFRD01000041.1:0-126897 GCA_000222875.2 Periglandula ipomoeae IasaF13
AAAATGGGCGATTACGACAATACGCAGTCGCCAGACCACGGCGTCTCTGCAGGTCCTGCACAATCCCAATTCAAGGCCGGGCCATCAGCTGCTGGCATCAAGGGCCCTCTCTATGTGCAGAGCTCTGACGGCAAACATGTCCTTGTACGACGATTGAAGCGCAAGGAGGACGGGACGTGGAAGCACTTCACCCGCTGGTTTGTTGAGAACCAAATCAGTACGTTTCAGCTTCCCACTTCTAATAGCAGGCACAATTAGGAAGCCAAAGCATTCAGAACTCTGCAATTACCCCAATTGGCCTCAGCTTGTGATTCAAGCGACTCAGGCCCTTACTCCCCTCGTTGCGTATCCGCTAACAAAGCTTGTGGCTGATAGGTCTGTCTTTCAACCTTCTCGCCCTCCTTTTCCTCTGCCACAACTTCATCCCGAAGGCACGATCGCACACACAGAAATACTTTCAACTTGCCTACTACAATGGCAAGACGGGCCAATATGGCATTGGCTCTGAAGATGCCTACTTCATTAGCTTCTGCATCGTCCTTTTCACACTCCTGAGAGCTGGCTTCATGGAGTACATCCTTGCCCCTTTTGCCAGGATGCAAGGCGTGACCAAGAAGAAGGACCAGGTTCGATTTACGGAACAAGCCTGGCTGCTTGTGTACTATAGCGTATTTTGGACCATGGGCGTGGTAAGACAGACCCTCAGCTACGGCACCATACTATCATTCGTCTTGGCGACTAATCAGCTCTGCGACAGTACATTTACTGCAAATCGCCCTACTATCTCAATATGCGAGAAATGTGGACCGACTGGCCGAATCGTGAGATGGACGGGTTGATGAAGGGCTACGTTCTGGCCCAATGGGCGTTCTGGTTGCAGCAAATCATTGTCATCAATATCGAGGAGCGTCGTAAGGATCACTGGCAAATGTTTAGCCACCACATTATCACGACTGCCCTGATATCGTCTTGCTACTACTATCACCACACCCGTGTAGGCAACATGATTTTGGTCATCATGGACGTAGTTGACCTTTTCCTGCCGGTGAGTGACGTGCCAATTTTCGTTCCAAAAAATTACGGCACAGTAACACTAACCTCGCGCTCGTGTATAGGCCGCCAAGTGTCTCAAGTATGCTGGATACAATGCCATTTGCGATGTCATGTTTGGAGTCTTCATGCTTTCATGGCTTCTGGCCCGCCACATTATTTATATCATGGTCTGCTGGTCGGTTTACGCCCACACGCCTGAGATTATACCCTCGGGCTGCTTCAGAGGCAGCAACGACCACCTGATAGGACCCGAAGCGCCGCCGCCAGGATTGATGTGGCTTATTGAACCATTTCTCAGCTCCACGGGTCGAGTGTGTTACAACGAGACCGTCAAATGGGCATTTTTGGCCCCACTGATCGCTTTGCAAGGCATCACCATCTACTGGTTCACCATGATTGTGCGCGTGGCTATGAAGGTCCTTCGTGGCGATGGAGCCGAGGATTCTCGAAGCGACGACGAGGCTGTCGAGGAAGAAGACGAGTACGTGTACGAGGAGGCCGAGCCCTTGGAGGAAGTGGATGCGGACGAGATCGATCTTCGAAGCTGGGAGCGCAGAACTGGCGTTAAGCGACAAGCCAGCAGCTCTGGCGTCAGCTTGCCGGGACATAGCGATCGTAAAGAGCTGCTCGGACGCATTGGATGCGAGAAGCAGGTTGATTGAGGGATGACCGAGGGGTGGACTACGGGCAAAAGCGGAGTTGAAGGCGTTGAACGGGTTTATTGCTTGATACTGGACGTGAAATGTCTTGAGGCAGCTCGGCCCTTCCTCACCGTGCTTATCGCTTTGGTTTCTTTTTCCGGGGAGCGCTGAACGCTCCACGCAAGTTTGTTTTTACATTGTTTTGGTAATTGGTGCCTTGTTATTTATCTGTGTCCAAACCTTTTCAAGGCGCTTGGTCTCCAGTTTTCGGAGGACCCGGCCATCATGGCCACGTTTGATACTGCTTTGTCTCCGATGCTAAGCAGGGAGCATGCATCTGCGGATGAAATTTGACGGAACTCACAAAAAGGGGACGTAGACTGAGGATTCGAGCATGAGAGGCGGGAACTCCTAGACTACTAGTGCATTAGCTGCGAGAAGCTCATATGAAGACACGACGTCACAAGTGTTAGGGTGCATTGAAGTGTGATTTCTGTAAGAGTCCTTGGCCCTAACTGCACCACTTAACGCAAAGAAAATCGGTCACGGTGAGGTCTAATTCAGATTCTGCGTCATGATGTGGTCAGTGACGTCCTACAGCGTGTCCAGATTTCGCCTGGAATACTGAATTGTGCGCAGAGGGATGAAATAGAGACAACTGCATGCGTGGATTGTCTCAAGACTTATAATTGGCAAGTCCCCCATTTTGACCATCAAGGACTGGCTATACATCATGCGCCGTCGCCCACAACCCCAAGCCCACTCCTAATAAATATAAGCCTGCTCCTCCTCCCCCAGACAACAAATCTGCCGCTCCTCCTGACAACAACAAGCTCGCTCCTCCACCAGATAATAGCAAGCCTGCCCCCTCCTCCCAACAACAGTAAGCCGGCTGCTCCTCCAGCTCAGCAGACCAACCCTACCACTAGTGACAAGACCTAACCCGTGCCTCCTCGTCTCGTCACTGCCAAGGCCAACACTGGTCTCGATACCCTGGCTGGATGAACTACATGCAGACCATGTCAATTGCGAACATCATACACACACCGGTTAAGAATACAGTGTACCGAAACCACATCAGTCACTAGAGCATCTACAAAATGGCCAATGCTCATATGGAAAAATCCGCAAAATCGCCATCCATTAAATGCTATGCTACCAAATACAAATCCCTACTTCCCCTCACCCTCCCCATTCTTCAACAACGCAACAGCCATATCCCTCAACTTAAACTTCTGAATCTTCCCGCTCGCCGTCTTAGGATACTCATCCACGTAAAACACATGCTTCGGCACCAAATGACTCGACAAGTTCGTCTTGACCCATTCTTGGACCTTTGTCGTCGTGAGGACTTTATCACCTTCTTTGCCATTGTTTTCTGTAGACGTAGACGTAGTCCAGTCACGATGAGGGATGACGAACGCCGCGACGCACTCGCCTAGTCTTTCGTCGGGGACGCCCACGACGCTTACTTCCTTGACGCCGTCGAGTTGGAAGAGGCAGTTTTCTACCTCGAGGGGGTGGATGTTCTCGCCGCCGCGGATGATGAGGTCCTTTATGCGGCCGGTGATGGTTACGAAGCCGTCTTTGTCCATTTCTGCTTCGTCACCCGAGTACATCCATGTTGTGTGGCCGGAGCCATCGGGGTTGGGTTCCTCGATGCGGACTTCTTTGGTTTTCGCTTCGTCGCCGAAGTAGCCCTTCATTACTAGATATCCTGCCGCTGCTAATTCGCCGCGTGTATTCAACGGGAGAACCTTGGATCGATCTGATGGATCGACGATCTTGATGCTGGTGTGCGGCATGGGTGTTCCGACGGAGGCACAGCGTTTTTCGAAAGGGTCGGAAGGCGAAGTCATGCAGTTTACGGGACTTATTTCGGTCATGCCGTAGCAGATGACGAGGTCTTGCAGGTCGAGGCGGGAGTAGATTGTTTTCATGAGCGCTTCGGGCACGGAGGAGCCTGCGACGATGCCCTTGCGTAGATGGGATGGTGGGTGGGAGACTACGTTGCCCTTGTCGAGGGCTTCGAGGACGGCGACGAGCATCGTTGATACGCCGCAGAGACCGGTGGCATCGTGGTCGACGCACATTTTGAGCGTGGCGACGGGGTCGAACGCCGGGCTGGGAAAGAGGATGGCTGAGCCGGTCGTCGCGGTCGCCATGTATCCCAGTATGCAGCCGAAGCAGTGAAACAAAGGGGGCGGGACAATCTTGTCAGAGGGGTCCAGTCCCATTCTGTTGGCGATGAGGATGCCATTATTCAAAATAGAGTGGTGCGTCAGCATGGCGGCTTTGGGCGCCGATGTCGTGCCGGATGTGAATTGGATATTGATCGTATCGTGTGCGTCCAGCCTCTGATTCGGCGTGACATTGCGCTCCGATCCATCGAGCAACGTTCTATATGGCGTGATTGCCCTGCAATCTTCGAGCTTAAATCGCACATCTTTATGGCTCACCCTGTTGTCCACCACGATGACCCGTTTCAGCGTCGGAACTCCTTCGCTCTGGATCTTGCTCCCCTTCAGATCCCCCGCTACTTTCGTCAGCAGCTTCTCGTTGCTCCGGCCCTGACCGGGTTTGTACGCAAGGTCCGTAACGGCCCCGATGATGAGCACTTTCACGCCGAGGTGCTTCAGCGCGGCCTCGACCTGCTGTGCGTTGAAGCTCGGGTTGAGCGGGACCAGGATGGCGCCGAGCTTGAAGCACGCGTACGTCAGGGCGGCGAATTCCGGCGTGTTGCCCTGCGATATGGCGATGCGGTCGCCCTTTTTCACCTCCAGGCTGGAGAGGGACGAGGCGAGGAGGTTGGAGAGTATGTCGAGCATGTAGTAGGTGAGGGTTGTTTCGAACGAGTTCGGTGTCGGGGAGCGCGTGATGACGGCGGCGCGGTCACCGTGCTGGGAAACTGTTTGGGCGAAGTGCTCGGGGATGGTGCCGGTGTATAGCGGGGGCTGTTATGAGTCAAACGAAGACATATTGTTAGTCGAGTTCTCAAGTGTAGCATCGTTGTAGTTCACGACTGTTTGTAGTGTCTGAACCAGCAGCTTGGTAAGGTAGCTCCGGCGCATGATAAGCATCGAGAACCACCATGTTCACCATTGCTTGTAGGGGGGGGAAAAACGACACAAGAACTGGATTGAAAGCATGAGAGAAACGTACCTCACTCGGCCCAGTCCGAAAACTCAACCCCTCCGTCGACACCATCCTCCTCGAAGCCGAAGCCGCAACTGCGCCAGCACTCCATGATAGTCGAGCGCAGCACCCGCCCGCGCGACCAGATGCCATTCCCGACAGTCGCAAAATCCCCCTCATCTTGACCTCTGTCAGATAAATCTGCCGCTT
This sequence comes from Periglandula ipomoeae IasaF13, assembly GCA_000222875.2. NCBI lineage: Eukaryota > Fungi > Ascomycota > Sordariomycetes > Hypocreales > Clavicipitaceae > Periglandula > Periglandula ipomoeae. The sequence goes on from AFRD01000041.1 coordinate 5,040, forward strand.
CTTTCACAGCTGCGTACAATCGGTAGATCAGTCGACTGAACAGCCGGTCTCGAGGGACCTGGCCTGACCCCAGCGTTCGCTACGTCACCTGCGTGGGCCAGCTGCCAGAGCACCGTACGAGTCGTGGCCTGGTTAAGTGACGAGGTCCAGGAAACGAGAAGGACGGACGATCTCGCGCCAAAAGAACGAGCGCTCGATATACGCAAATAGCACAAAAAAAAGAATGAAAGCTCAAGTGGATGGCCGGGGCAAAAGCTCAAGGTCGTGCGTTGTGTTCCCCTCACCCGGAGCTTGGTCGAAGCTGTCTAGGGTTTGAACGGTTGGCGGCCGACGGTCGACTGGTCCCTCGGCTCGCCATGGCAAGCCACCCCCGAGTTGACGTCTCCACACGCCCCGTCCAGGATGCCGCAGCGTTGAATGTCAATCTGGTCAATGCAGGCGAGCCGCTCCCGCTGCCGTCCTTGTGACTATTATCTGCAGCATTGTCTGGTGTCATGGAGGGCGGGTAGTGGGTTTGTGGTTAAATCCTCCACACCTCTTTCAGAGTGCATTGATGAGCGTCATGGTTGTCATTGAGCAATATTGAATGGCGATATCGATGCGCTATATCCTTGGCCCTTGTCCAGCCAGGCATGCTATTCCCGCCATCCGAGGTAGGTAGCTAGATACATGTACCTGTACCTGTACCTGTACCCATATCTTAATGCCTTGTCTATCTACAAGTCCGATTTACATCGGCTTCTATGGTTTGAAAACATGAAAATCTCAGACTCCAGTTCTATGTGCAGTCCGTCCGCATGTCGCGGAATGGTGCTTCTAGTCTTTCGACGCACACCTGATGCTCCAGAAAATCCACTTTCGACGAATAAAACACCTTCAGCGCCATTTCTATAATCTGTTGCTACACCCAAATGCGAAAATATGCGAAATCCCCTGGTATTCCTTTGCAAAAAACGAATGCAGACGTGTGGTGCCGTACGCCAGTACATGGCAGTGCATACAAGATGGACGAAGCTGCCGTGCGGCGCGTGCAGGCTGCCGATGACGTATGTAGTTCGTGGCGTGGGAGAATAATACTAAAAATGTACGAGGTCGAAGTAGATGAATGTCGAATTGCATTCGGCTCTTGCGAGGTAGTGACAACGATCGATGCAGAAGCCACCTGCATCGAAACCAACCCTCATCAGTTGACGAGTCCCTCTTGAGGTTGCGCTTGCTCTTTCTTTTGCTCGCCGATATGTCGTTCGCTTTCGGGTTTCCACGTGCCTGTAGTCAAGTCAGTCACTGTGACCGTATCTGAACGCTACCAGAATCATTCATCAAGTACCCTCGAAATCATGCTTAACGAAAGCCATTGGGTCGTCGTAGTCCTTGGATCCCATCTGCTCAACGCCAGGCGAAAAGCTCGTAATGGGAAGCACAATCACGTCGCCCACGCGCTTGCTCATCTCGATGCCCGTAAAGTTGTGCCAGTCTATCTTTCCCTGGCTGTTCTTCATGTCAAAGAATCGCCCATCGTTGAGGTAATCCATCACCGTATCTGTCCACACGGCCGGGCCGGTCAGATCCACCACGTTCTTCCCCTCAAATGACGACAACATGCCTGCCTTCTTCATCGTAAGCGTCGCGTTGGTGATGCGAGTGATGATTTCGCGCAGCACGGGGTGACCTGGCTTGCTCTGAATCGTCCACTGACAGAATTGGATTCGTCGACTGTACCAGTCCGCCCAGTCAGGGCGATCAGGATCGGCTTCAATGCCAATGACGAGGTCAATTGTTTGTCGGGGAATGTGTGAGGGAACCCATTCCAGAGCACTCTTGATCGCGTATGTGTCAATGTCCGAGTAGATACCGCCGCGGGCGAAGAGAATCAAGTAGCGGAACAGGTCGGCTTTCAGGACTGGAAGAGGCAATGCGTGGTATGCTTCGAGCACTTCGGGCACGGAGGCGTAGAAAAGACTGAGCATGCTGACGGCGATATCGTCGGTGATGACTTCGTGAACGAAACCTGGGTGCTGTAGAGTCCAGGAAGCCTCTTGCTCGCGGAACTCAAAGTCGGCGTCGGCTGGCGTCTTCTTCCAGGTTTGCCAGATGTAAGCGGGGAACTTGGATTCGATATCGTAAGGATAGGCGTAGGCAAGCTTGTCGTATGTAGACATATGCGACATGTCAATCATGGGTTTTTGGGGAACGGCTCGTTTGCTGTCGGCGGATTCAGCGTTTGTGGGTGGTTTGTTAGCAGCTTGCGCGCGGACCACAGGCTTGCTCGACGAGCTATGCGAATGTATGACGAGGAAGAAGACGGTGATTATGAACGCAGCCGCAGCTAACGCGCGGCGTGAATTGAGCATCTTGGCAGACGCAGGAAGGGCGATGCAGCTCGATGCAGCTCTTCGTTATCTTGCTGTCGGGACAGGATGCGTAGTTGACACGATGCAGGTCGAGCTGGGTTGTTGTTTCAGTGCTCGAGCAAAAAGGGGACCTGGACGTCACTCTGCTTATGTTTTTTTTGTGCTACCCCAAAACGAGTCGGACACAGGAGTGAGATGGAACAACGTGATCCATAAACCAGCAGCGAACGAGTCAAACAGTAGGAGGCTCAATCGCTCGCGACGCACTCCACTGGATGCAATTTTCCCCAAAACTAATGGAAATGCAATTTTGCCGGGTATTTGTTGCGTCAATAATCTTTGCCCCGGTCAAACTTTCGTCACCTCCCACCAGCCGGCGCAAAATGGGGGGGCAAGATTTGAGCTTAGAGGCAGACTTGGACCCGCAGGTGGATAATGGGAGATGGCTTATCCCAAGCCAAGTGGGTTGGTGTGTGGATGACGCCAGCCGGCGACAGCGTTGTCAGTAGGAATAGCGCGCCGTATAGAACCAGATTGGCCCTGAATCTAATAATAAGCAGCGGCGCTCGTATCCGAGTTCACACGCAACTGGTACGGGACGCCCGAGAAGGTGATGCTCGTGTCGGGTTGAGTTTGGCAGCGGCTCAGAGATAAAGCAGTCTGGTTCGGAACTGTCACCAGAGCAAAACCGGCCGGGGCGGGTTGACTGTTTAATAGGCTGAACTTTGTCTGGCTTCAAGGATTATGTTGTGTGACGAATTCGAGACGAGGCCAAGCAACGGGAGCGACGGGGCCGGATGCACAAAGGACGCGCACTGCTGAGCCTCACCAGGGAAAATGCTGTGGTGAGAAATGCCTGAATTCTGATGCCAGGATGCCGGATTTTGGGGCCAGAATGACCACGGTGTGCTTAAACTGGCATTTAGAATGGCGTGTCGATGTGTGTGCCTTAGAGTCAGAGTGCCAGAGGCCAACGTAAGAGAATGCAATCACGGAGAGTGGATGTCTGTGGCGTCCAGCGTCAAAGAGAGTGACGAAGAGGCTGTGCTAGCTGGGCGCGAGGACAGCGATCAAGGAACGACTGTGACGAACTGCGAGAAGAGATCCAAGATCTGGAGTGAGATTTTCCCTCGAATCTGGGGAAGCACAATAGATAAAGCAAATACAACTAACCGTCAGGGGACTGGTCAGACAAGTACTGCTTTCTGTGACAAAGGGGAACACAATGATCTAGGACGGCATGGAAAAGAGAGCGAGTGGGCGGATAGGATAGGATATGGCAGGATAATAGGGGGCGAGGCCGGTGAACGGTGCGCACGAGGGAGAACGCGCGTTGGCTGGATTGAGGGCATTCCATGGCGATCGTCGGGTGCATCCATCTGATGGGACTTGACTGGAAGGGTCAACGACACATACATAATAATACGACACGGCATCGTTTGGCTAGCCGAGATGGACGCTCGGAAAGCTCGACCGGGGTTGGTGTCTGATCTGCCATCTACAATTCTGTACACGTTGCTCCTGCCTGATACCGCAGTAATACCTTGCGGATTGCATAATAGCTGAACTCTCAATAATGCCTAGTAGATACAGCCAATAGTCAGAATTGGATACCGTGAGGCCATCAATTGGCCAGTGCAGATCTGGCGTGGCATCCCACATTCAAGAAAGAGCATGGAAAAGCACAGGAATTTGGACTCATGGGAATAGGACAGGGGCTGGGCATCCAACGTCCCCCATGCAGCATCCAATTGACGTCGACGGCCGAACGAGAGAAGGAGCGGGCCTGTGCTGGCGTCGCATGTCCCACCAATGCCAATCTACCTTGCAGGTTTGGAGAAGGTGCTCGTGGTAATGCCTGCCCAGTGAAACGAATCAATCGGGCCAATGGCCAAACCGTCTCATCTGGGCGGGATGGCCGGCATTGCCCTCGAAACATCTGACCTTAACCGTTGATGTTGCCATGCTTTCCAGACTGTCACATCTCGATACGACTCAGTATTTCGCTGGATTGTGACTGGTGTCTCACAAGCCGACTTTATCTTCATCGCACACTAGTCGTCCCGCAATCTTCAGAAAAAGGCTTGGAACCTCGCCAAGCCGCCAAGTCTTCCTAATCTGCCTCAAGGGAGGACAGCAACCGACGCGACTTGATGTCAAGGGAGAGGCTCTCCGACATGGACAAGCCAATATTGTGTTTATTTACGTTGCGTTCTGAGTTCCAGTCCCCTGCAAACCCTTTGCTTTGCTGTGGACGACCGCGCGCGTCGGGACAGTTGTGCCTGGTTCGTGAAGTGCCAGCTTATCCATGAAACTCTTGGCTGCAGCGGCTGTCGTGCAGTTCGTTAGACTAGAACGCCAGTTCTTGGCGCTCAGGGCAACTACATTAGACTTCGAGCTTTTTGCGTTTAATTGCGGACGCACAGCACTTTCACTTTGACTGTTTCAGTTTCAGACGTAGAGGCTGGCAATGTGCGTGCGCGTGCATTAATTTGTTGCATTATGCCATCTCACTCAGCCAGGAATGCTCACTAGTACATTGTGCCTGAGCACGGCCACTTTGGCCCCTAGCGTAAACTGCCTGATTGGGCCGTACCTCCGATTGATGGACCTGATAACAGCTACTTGAGGTTCAAATTGAGCCACCAGTCATCTCATTCCGATTTCAGCGAAAATTCATGGCAAGAAGTGGTCGGACGTAGAGTGACCTACACCATATAAAGGCTTGACAAAAAACATTTGCCGCGAACAAAGACTCGCCTCCCGTCTAACTTGGAATAGCGTCACAAAAATACAGGATTCTTCAGCGATTGCTAGAAAGACCTTAAGCTGTGATGCATTTCTGGCCCATGCAAAATACAGTCTCAGATCGTTCGACGTATCTCCAATCCAGATAGTCAATAAACTCTTGCGAAGTCAGGCTTTACGGCACTCAGGTTTCCGCGCTGTGAATACTCGTTAGACTCATACACCAGCCAATGAGTATTCACTTTAAAGTCGCAGGTAAATCAGATGTAGCAGGAGACAATCATAAATATGACCTGCTCACAGTCGAGGTGCATGAAGAGTCAGCAAGACTGCATTCGTCGTTCTGTGAAGCGTAACAGGCGAAAGCTTTTGGTTGCAGTTCAGGCTCATTTGTGTGGGCTGAGGAGAATAGCTGCTGGCACAAGAAAACTAGGCTCAATAACAGCTGCCCGTATGATGAAAGCGACTCAGGCATGTTTTGGAGCAGACTTGTCTTTGTGAATAAGTAGCTGTGCTCTAGAAAATAATCCAGAAATGCGGCGATAAAGAACGCTATACAAAGCTCGCATACCCTAGACAATATGGCCTCTCGCGAAACAACAGCCAATCAAAATTATGCAAAGGAGTGCACCATTTGTCACACTATTGGACGATATAGATGTGAAAGATGGAAATCGAAGCAGGGGTATTGGTTCAGGCCAGTCTGTCAAAACATTTCAGCCTAATGCAAGAAAACGTTGCCATGGCCGCCTTTTGGCGATTGTGAAGCAGAGCTGTTGCTGACAGTCAAAAAGTATTTGTCTCAGACAAGCCTGATCTTGAACTTGGACATAGCCCTTTGATAATGGAGATAATTAGTGTACATATAATTTTAGATTCGGAGGCATGCTGGACATATATTTCTTTGTAAACGTCCGTGTTCGACTTCCTTTGGTTAATGCCGTCTGCCACGGAGCATCTTCTGTGCGTTTCCGGCGCCGGACACTGGCAGTAAATGCCTGCTGGAGTCGGTTTCCGCGGCGCACCGCGGTGCTCCGTCCGGCGACGACTGCCGGTGGCCCTCAGCGCCGCGTCCAGCGTCCTTATCACTGATAACGGCGGGGGTACAGAAAAGACGGGGAGCCCCTCCCTGTGACGAGCAGCCAGAGAAGAGTGCGGGGTCACAGTCACACCACATTTCACACGACGAGCCAAACGAGGCACATGGTCAGGCCCGGAGCGAATGGGGCTTGATCCATTGCTGGATTTGGTAAATTTTTGAGAATCCAGGAAATCGATAGTCAATGCTCATTTTCAGAGCGGACTCGAATTCGCATTGGCGCGGGCTTGTCATTTTGATGGTAGACCTCCTAAGAAAGGACCAAACGAAATGCCCCGCGTCTAATTTCCTAACATTGAAGCTTTACAAAAATGAGGAGCAAAGATGACCAATTCTATAATCGTGTATGAATAAGGAATTTTGAGTGACAGAAAATCCGAAATACATGTCTCTGTTTCATGATTCATACCAGGGGCGGTTAACGGAAAGATACCGCGACGCCAAGAATTCGATATTGCGACGTATTGCCCAAAACAAGTGAAAGACATAATCAAATACTACGACCAAGGGACGCCGATGCTGGGACGGACTAAGGGAATAAGCCGATGACCCCGGACTGATGCGTTGCCTGGCTGCAGTGTTGTACCAATGATTATGTACGTACACATATGTGCATCAGGACGATGCGTGATGTGTAATGGAATCGCAACAAAGAACCCAACGTGAGAGTGGCATCGGGGCCCCGGCCGACTAAAGCCGTCTTTTCGCCTGCCCAAGGGAAGAAGGGTCCACGACCAGCGCCTTCCTCTGGCATCGGCAACCAGTTTGATAGAAGAGGCCCCACATGGTCCGGAGCAAGTCCCATTGAGCCTCTTAGCTTCTGAGATTCTATCAAAGGTCTGGTCTGGTTTGGTTTGGTTTGGTTCCCGTGAACATTCCCGTCCCCGCGTTGCACCCTACATAAGACAGCAATCTTCCCCGTAATCATCTTACTTTTTTCTCTTTTATGAACTGTCCCTACAACCATTCACAAGATAGAACCCTTCTACTTGGATATAGGAACCGAGTAAAAGCAACGAGAGATACCCTCGACAACTCCGTCATCCACTTCCAACCGCATGACAGCTTCCATTACCACATCACCCACCATGGCTGCTGCACCCCACCCTCTGACACAGCTGTCTGTCGATGAATTCACCAAAGCTCGTGATCTCGTCGTCAAGCTAGCTGGAAGCTCACAGTCACTATATTTCCGCCAGATTTGTCTCGAGGAACCCAGCGAAGAGTCTCTCATCCCCTATTTGGAAGCCGAACACGCTGGCACTTTGACTGCAGAGACACCACGCCCACCCCGCCATGCTCGTGTGGAATATGACATTATCAAGGCAGACAAGCACGAGGCTGTGAGATGTGTCGTTGATCTGGATGCAGGCAAGCTGGTGAGCAGTGATACTGCCTCTGCCTATTCCTTCCCTTACTATACCACGTAAGTCTGCTTGATAAACTTCGCCACATCCGACAATCCAACATATTTACACCAAGACAATGAAAACATGGATGATGCTGACTGATTGAAGGGACGAATTCTCTCAATTTCTGGACCACTGTGTTTCCTCAGATTTGTTCAAGGAGGCCATGTCCGAGTTCATCCTGCCAGAAGGCTTCGAACTCACCATTGACCCCTGGCCATACGGTGGATCAGACAATGAGGATGATCCCAGGTACATGCAAGGACTGGTGTTTGCCCGCGACGCCAGAAAGAACCACCCTGATACTAACCATTACGGCTATCCAATTCCAATCATCCCCGTCCTCGACTGGGTCACCAAGAAAGTTGTGCGCGTTGATCGCCTGGCGACTGGAGGATCAGAGGGCGGGCTTGAACCTGCGCCCCGAGCCGACAAGCCGAAGAAGCTGTTCGAAAACTCCAACTCAGCAGAATGGATTCCAGAGCTTCTCGACCAACCCATGAGAAAAGACTTGAAGCCGCTGAACGTTGTTCAGCCCGAAGGTGCCTCATTCACGGTCCAGTCTGATGGACTGATTGAGTGGCAGAAATGGAGATTCCGTCTCGGATACACCCCTCGTGAGGGAGCTGTTCTCCACGATCTCTGCTATGAGAACCGTCCTGTCTTCTACCGTCTCAGCTTCTCCGAATTGACCGTGCCTTATGGCGATCCACGACCACCCTTCCACCGCAAACAGGCTTTTGACTTTGGCGATGGTGGGGTTGGACGCATGGCCAACAACCTTACCCTGGGATGCGACTGCCTTGGAGCCATTCATTACTTTGACTCTCTCTTGGCTGGCCCTGATGGATCTCCGACCCCTGCCAAGTCGGTCGTCTGCCTTCACGAGCAGGATAACGGCATTCTCTGGAAGCATACCAACTTTAGAACTGACAAAGCTATCGTCGCACGATCACGAGAGTTCGTGGTGCAGTTTATTTGCACATTGGCCAACTATGAGTACATCTTTGCCTTCAAGCTGGATCTAACGGGAGGTGTCACCCTTGAAACACGCGCCACTGGCATGGTCAGCGTTGTTGCCATTGACGAGGGCAAGACGAGCAAATATGGAAACCTGGTGTCGCCTGGTGTTCTCGCACAGAACCATCAGCACATCTTCGCCGCCAGAATCGATCCCGCCATCGACTCATACCGAGACAACAGAGTTGTTATCGAGGAAAGTCACGGCGTCAAGAAAAACCCTAAGACCAACCCGTATGGCAACTTGTACGAGGTGAAGCGCCAAGTCGTCGACAAGGCTAGCTACATAGACGCAGAGCCGCGACTGAACCGAACCATCAAGCTGGAAAACCCGAACAAGAACTCAATCTCGGGCAAGAATCTTGCTTATAAGATGTCAGCTCCCCCTACACAGATGATCCTGGCCGACCCGGAGAGCATTCACAAGCAGCGTGCGCAGTTCGCTCAACACAACGCCTGGGTGACGGGGTACAGAGATGGCGAGTTCTGGGTAGCAGGTGAATTCACCAACCAGAGCCGAGTGGAGGCTGGTGGTGTTGGTGACATGGTGCGACGAGGTGACTGGTTCACGGAAGAGGGCAAACCGAGCGAGGCAACAAATGGCTCCAATGGAGCAAATGGCCATGCAACCCACGGCGAGAAGAGCTCCCCGGTTTTGTGGCCCGTGTATGGCTTCACACATAACCCTAGGGTCGAAGACTGGCCAGTCATGTAAGTTTGCAACCTGATGACATGTCTCATGCTAAGCACAACACATGCTAATACCAGAACAGGCCCATGGAGATGTATCAGATTCATCTACGCCCCACTGACTTCTTTGAGGCCAACCCGGCGCTTGATGTTCCATCCATCAAGAACGAAACGAGTGTTTTGGTTCCTTGCTGCGGTTCTAACGGTGCCAGCAATGGTACCTCATGCGGCTCCGTGCAAAAGGACCCTGTCGCCCACGGCCAAGGGACCAGCAACGGTATTGACGCCAAGGCCGCTGGTGCACATGTAGCATAAATATTAGGGGGAAGATGCATGTTGCGATGAAGTCGTTGTATGTAGAAGTAGATTGAGTAACCAAAATTGCATAAGCGCATTTGATTCTGCTAGTTTGTCAAAAGGCTCAGCCACTCATTCACCCGTCATGAAGCAAACGATCCTGTCGTAACACTACATCATACCAAATTATAACAATTTGTTAATGCTCAATCTTGAGCGAGAAGTCTCCATGCGGCACACCCTGGTGAATAGAGCTCGTCGAAATAATGTCCACATCTGCAACACATCGGTTAGCACAGCCCTCAATCACATCATTCCCAAGTCCATCTGCTCTGCAGAGTATCAACTTACCATTGCAAACATACGGCGCCACATTATCCGCCTTCAAACCTCCCGAGACCTCCAGAAGAAACTCCTTCTTCCCCCTCCACTTCTCCTTCAATGACCTCGCCGCAACCTTGACACCATCCCCCGTGAAATTATCCAACATGACAACATCTGCCCCCGCGGCAATCGCCTCCTCCGCCTCCTCCTCGCTCTGCACCTCCACCTCAATCTTCATACTAAACCCACCAACCGCCTTCGCGGCCTTGACCGCATCCGTAATGCTCCCCCTGCTCCAGACGTGATTATCCTTGAGCATAATCATGGAACTCAGATCCATTCTGTGCGCGTCCGCTCCGCCGACCAACATGCCATACTTCTCAACTAGTCTGAATCCAGGCGTGGTTTTTCTCGTGCCCGCCAGGATCCCCGTGTAGCCTGCCTGACGCACCAATTTGACCAATTCAGCAGACTTGGTCGCCACGCCGGAGCACCGCGCGAGACTATTCAGGGCGACTCTCTCGCCGAGGAGGATTCCGCGCACGGGTCCTTTTACTGTTGCGCATTTGATCTTGGGGGTTGAGGAGAGGTCGAGAGCGGAGCCTTCGTCGATGTGCCATTCTACCGTGCAGCCGGTCTGGTGGAAGACTTCGTCGAAGAAGGGCCGGCCGGCGAGGACGCCGGGTGATTTGGCCCAGAGGGTGGCTGTGCGAGGGGTCTCGCCTACTACGAAGCCGGCGTAGTCGAAGGAGGGTGTGTCCTCGGCGAGCCAGGCTGTGATTTGGGTTTTGTAGGTTGGTGGGAGGAGGTGGGATGGGTTGCCGAGGGACATTTTGAGGGAATATGAACGGAGCGAGAGGAATGTATGAGATTCAGAGGATGAAAGAACGAAAATGGGGGAGAGGCGTGGTGAGACGAATGAGGGCTCAGTTGAAGCCGGTGAGAGATAAAGTGAAGGTGGTTGCTGAGGAATATTGCTCAGAGTTCCAGTTCGGCTTTGCACGAGGGTTCACTGATGCCGAAGGCGGCGGTTCGGAGAAGTGTGGGGCGACAAGGCAGCGTGCGGTTCCGATTGTGACCGTGATTGTGTGAGTTATGTTTCCGTGGGCAATTTTGCATGGGGCACGGGTGAATGACATTGTATTTGATGTAATATTTGCTATCTTCCATCAAAATACCCCAAATCAAATTGCGACTGGACAGGCTCAGCGACTTAGATATGAGTCGTTGTGGTGTGTATGAAGCTTGCTCGCCCGGCTCACAGTTCCCTAGGCTTACAATTGTGTAAGTCGGTTTGACCAAGAGACGTTTTTACCCAATTTGGAAGTTTCAAAAATCAGATTGGACATTCATGGCCGGAATATAGGTTCAAACATGTCATCTGCAGCCTCATTCTCCCAAATATCCCGCGCCTAGCGCATCATTCTCCCCTTCTAGAAGCCCTGTCGCGGCTCGGCGTTCCCGATGGGTGTTGCTCTCAAAGTTGTCTTTTCCCCGCGAGATTTGCGCCAAACAGCGCTTGCGTCGCCTGGTGGTTCCCCATAATTTTTTTATTATAGCGCAGGGCGAACCTCTCTCGGCCGGCACAATCGGACGACATGTTGGGCGCGAGCGCGATGAAAGAGGTAAACGAGGAATCCGAACGCCAAGGGTAGGTATGATGCTAGTTCGGGGAATAAAGCGCTGATCAGTTTGACTGTTCGTGATTGCGAATGCCGCGTTATTTGATTAGTCGTCCACGGATATATAAGCACTTGTTCGCTGTCGACTTGGCTCTTGAATCATTGCATTGAATGCAGCTTGCTGAGAACTGCGCACCATAACTTAGAAAGCACAATCTTCAACACATCACGATGCCCACTTCCGCCGCGGATGTTGCCGACGTCTACAACGTTCTCGGCGAGACGGAAACTTCTCGACTAGAAACGCACCCAATTGAGCTGCTTGTCACTCTGCGCGCCATCCGTGAAGCTCTCCCTTCTACTACCCAGCACATAGCCGACGTTGGCGGCGGCCCGGGCAAATATGCGTTTGCCCTCGCTGACCTTGGTCACAACGTTGATCTCGTCGATCTAAGCCCCCGTCTCATTGAACTTGCTCAAGCCGAGCAAGATAAGCGCACAGGTGCCAAGGGCAAGGCGCGTCTCACAACACTCCGTGTTGGCAATGCGCTCGACGAAACCATTCTCCAGGACGCTGCTTACGACGCAGTCTTGCTTCTCGGTCCACTGTACCATCTTCTAGACGAGTCAGAACGTGTGGCGGCTATCAATAACGCAGCTCGTCTGGCCAAGCCAAATGGTGTTATTTTTGTGGCATTCATCAGCGTTGCGGCTCACTTGAGGGACATTGCTATGAGGGATCCGCAGAAGTTTGTGACGGACAAGGAATTTTATGCGAAATATGTAAGTTCTGCTTAGAAATTATAAAGTTGCGACTAACAAATGACATCTCAGCTGCAAGATGGTCGGTACGAAAAAGTCAAAGAAGGCTTTGGTAACATCCAGGGATTCCACACGCAAGTCGGCCATGTCAAGAGTTTTCTGAAGAACCACTTCGACCAAACGCTGGATGTTGTAGAGTTGCGATCCCAGGAGGGTATTTTGTCAGGTGGACTGGATGCGACTTTGGCCAAGGCGGAACCTCATGTCGTGCAAGCTTGGGCAGATTTGATGTATGATGAATACTCTACTAGGGAGGAGTTCCTGGGCTGTGCGGACCATTTACTTGCTGTGTTGCGGAAGAAGTAAATGTTGATGTAATGATGCGCACCAGAATTGGGATAATAATTGTCTCGCACGCGAATATGGATTAAGAGCCAGTTCCAGGTCTTAAATGTGAAATTCTCCGGCGACTTATACGTCGCGTTTGAATGAGGCGCATCGGACACGAAATATGCCTTGCGTGGTTGAACTTGTCGCACTCCACTCACTCAGCCGCAACGTCAATATACCGCAGCCTGCCAGCTTACAACGATATTGCGTCCCGCAACTCCTACAACTTGAAAAACAGCACGACAGCAATTTAAAAAAAAAACACCGAGAGTATTGATCATGCCTCTTCGACAGCATGGACCTCCTCTGCGAACCAAGTAACCCCATCTCCGTCGCCCAAGAAAAGACACCATACGTATGCCAGGAATCATGGGACGGCGGCCTCTTCCGCACATATGCCCACCGAAAGGGCAAGACCAGAATGATCCCAGCCATGCTGCGACAAGTCCCTGGTGTTCCGCCCGCAGAACAGCCATACCTTGAAAGCCTGTACCCGACGCCACGAGATGAGTTGCAGCCTTTTTTGCAAACGTGGCTCTTCTTCGGAATGCTCGCGGAGATGCTGAGCCTGAATGAAGTTGAACCGGGAGGGGTGTGGCTCATGGATAGAGAAGTTGCAAGGACTGAAATTGCAGAACTTGCGGACAAGTTCACTTGTTCTGAAGACGGGGGCACTTTCGTCACGGCAAAAGAGATACTGTCCCTAGGACCGCTCTTTCAAGAAAGAGTGGCACTTTCACCAGATAAGGTACAGCGACTGATATACCTCTGCCACTGCCTGCAGTATAACTCTGTGCTCTTGAATTCGATTGAGCTGAACGTTGACCACAGCGTACGGTACTCTATTGCCGCGCTAGGGGAGCTATTCACCACGGGCATTTATTCGAGCGCCATTCTGGCCCAGCCGATGATTGATCTCCCCGTTCTGGGATTCCTCTGGACCAGATCATACATCAGGGAAGGCGGGCCGGTGGAAACCATGATGTTACAGCATGGGTGGTGTCTGAGCGAGATTGGAAAGATTCGCTCGCAGGTGCAAGGGTTGCACACGATGCACTTCACGAGTCGGTTGAGGAAGGCTGAGCCGTGGCTTGATCATTCGAGCTGCTCAAAGAGTGTTTGCAGGGCGTTTCAGTTGGATATCTTCATGTACAAGCCCGCTCATGTACAAGCCCGCTCATGTGGAGGAGGGGTGTGATTGTGAGCTGATTGAGGCGGATGCCGGCCTTGTGTCCGGTACTTTGATCAACTCGAATTCGTTTCCTGTCATTCGTGTCGACAATGCCAGTGACGGAGAATCCGATGATATTGAAATCCACGTTGAAAAGTACCGGGAAGGGGTCCCTTATGTTGCCTTGTCTCATGCATGGTCTACCCGTGGCCTTAAAGATACACGATCACGCTGACCTGAAGATGCAGGTGTGGGCAAATGGGCTCGGGAATCCTACCAGCAACTCCCTACCCAAGTGCCAAATCACGAGAATTGCGAAGCTCGTCGCTGCACTTCCTCCTGCACCAGGCACGACAAGACCGCCGCGCTTCTGGCTCGATACCTTATGCTGTCCGATTGAACTAGTGGCGAAACTTATCTCGCTTGAGCGAATAGCTGATGTCTACAGAAAAGCTCATCATGTGTTGGTCTTAGACACTACACTCACTGCGTTCAAGTATGAAGGAACACACCCCGCCGAGCTGCTTGTGAGAGCCTTTGGGTGTTCGCCGTGGATGAGGAGACTTTGGACTTTGCAAGGTACGTCTAGCGCGATTGAAGCCAATAATTGACACCCCATTTCTTACTGATAGAACATTATTAGAGGGTGATCTCAGTAGAGCTTTGCAGATCCAATTCGCCGACAGAGCTGTGAACAACATGGTGTTATTAACCGAGCTATTCTCAACGGCCAGACAAGAGGCGCGGCTTATGAGGATATGGCAGGATGTGACGCACGAGGTTTGTCTCTTGAATGTCCTTTGCAGCCCAATAGTTTTCATTGTAAGTAGAACTAATGAGTCAGTTCAACCAACTTCTCGGCTTCAGCCCCAAGGACGGCCCAGAAAACACCCTCGTCTGGCCCCAGCCCTCCATCAGCATCCTCCAACGAGCCCTACACTTCCGAACGGTCTCAGTCCCATCCGACGAAGCACTGTGTATATCAACCCTCATGAAACTAGACACAAAATACATCGCGACCGGAGAATCGGCACAGGAGCGCATGACGCGGGTGTGGCAGCAACTTGCCCAAGACAAAGGAGGTATATCCGCCCGGGTTCTCTTCTATCTTGAAGACGCGATAGACATACCCGGTTGGCGATGGGCACCCAAGAGTCTACTTGCATCTCACGTGGACGATTCTGTTCTAAACTTGGACGAGCGTGTCATGAGGTTTCACACTGAGCATACGCGCGCCATGGGACAGCCGACGTTTTTAGGACTGAAGGTCACTCTCCCGGGCTACAGGATCATTGTCACACCAATTCTCCCTGAGCTACCTCTTCATCCGTGGCCGGAAGTCATCATACCAACAGAAGACCAAATCTTGCTACAGAATGAAGAGACCGGGCAGTGGTTCCGCATCATCGACTGGTACCGAGGCAAGAAAATACCTACCTGGATGCGACAAGAGTGTCTTGCGTACGATAAGAAGGAGAATTGTCCTCTTTGTAGGGCTATTGATACAGGTTCGTGCGCGATGCTGGTGGACGAGAAACTTGCCATGGAGGACGGCACGAGAACCGGCTGCCTGCTGCAAGTCGAAGAGGCGTCGACGTACGACCTTGATCTCGTTGAGCATAACTCCAGTGCAGATGAACCGATACCACTTAAGGCTCGACGCAACAGGGCTGTCGTTATGTCTCGCTTGACCGAGGCAGAGAGCAGGATGATGAGTTTGATGAAGGATCTTGCCAAGCTGGTAGCGCTTGACGAGAGTACGACGGAGTATTTGGTGATACAGAAGAGTTTCATGCCGGGCGACGCGGAGTGGGATGCTGGCGAGGAAAAATTTAGACAGAAGATGAAAGATGTCATGAGGAAAGCGTGGCTGGAGAATCCCGAAGTGCAGCAGACGGTCAAGGATACAATAGGCGAGAACATGGAGGATTATGCATGGGTCTTTATTCCGAAGGCTTTTTCGCATGACGTTAGTTTGAGGGAGATAAAGGAGCAAGTTTGGTTTGTGGATTAGAATCATGCATCACGACTCTATAGACCTTCACGATAACACTGGCGATGCCGAACTCTTTGATTGCGTTGGTTTGAAACAATTACCACTTCTTCCTGACAAATAATACACACATGCACTCCCCGACCCTGGATATGGCCATGGCCGATCTGTCCTTTTCAGGCATCAAATTACTCCATATGAGTGGTGTTGAAAAGCCAATGGCCAGTGTCAGTGCCTTTGGATCCGGTAAATTTGTTTTCAGAAAGACGCAGTGAGACAATGCGGACTTAGTGCTGTCGTGCTGCCTTAGCAAAAGCGTGTCCTCCTGATACAACATCTGCCTGAACGACGCCAGCGACAACAACAATACTAATATCCTTTCGCAAGCGGCGAACGTATTCCATGAATGATACCAAAGTTTTCCCACTGTTGATCACAGAATCAACGAGAATAATGGTCTTCTGGTTGTCAAGATGCTCTCTCTTGATATCATCTGGGCGTCGGGCATGAACGAACATGGAAAGCGGTAAAGCTTCGCTCAATCCCAGTGCCATGGGCTCGCCACCTCGCATGAGCGCGACAATCGTGGTTCGATCCTCGTCTCTGAATAGATAGCCACTGACTTTGTGCCCTTGTACATGTTGTATAGGATATTCTTCAACTCCAAGAACTTCCGTCAGGAACTCCCAAGCCTGGTACAGCGCGACATTCTCGTGAGTCTTACGGAGGGTCAGGCCGGCGTTCAAAGCATTGCGCATCGGGGACATGAGAACCTTCGCAACATTCTTGTCTGTGCTATGCAGCATTGTGTGCCAGGGGCACGTATGTCGGTGATGAGATTGTAACTATTCGAGGACGCTAGAATCAGTGAGGCGCATCTGAGAAAGAACATCGCTATTAAGTCGTGGTGAAACAGTATTTGGTAGGAGGCACTGTCGCGCCTTCAAATTGAGACTGGCAATAGATTCTGAGAGCGCCTCGTCCATGCTACGGCTGCGATTTTGTTCTTCACCTGTGATGATGATTGCTTCATTAGCGGCTTCCAGCATGGGCAAGTCCAGCGGGCTGTCGCCGATGGCCACGACATGGAGCTGCTCTTCTTGTCGGAGTCTTCTGACAATCTGGGCTTTGACTTCTGGTGTGACAACGATGTCGTCTGAGATCCTTGCCCCGCCAATAACCTGTACCATTCGAGAAAACCCTTCTCTCTCCAACACCTTCTCCCAGATTCGGCGAATCCCACATGTCACTACAATGACAGAAATATCTGTGTGAGAAGCAACGAAGCGAAATAAGGATACAAAGTCAGGATGAATCTTGATCCTCGACGCCACAATTGTGCAGATATCCTCGAATTCCTCTTCATTTGCCGCTTCCTCATACAATAATGTCGCCTGGAGTAATGCAGTCTCTGAGTAGCGAAGAGTGCTACTGAACAAGCTCGTAAGAGGACAATCTGCCCCTAAGACCTCCCAAAACATGAGACCCGCATCATCAGTTGACAGGGTCTTGTCGGCATCTACTACGACAGCCGTTCTGGGACGGCGATTGACGAGGGAGGCGCTGACGGTCGCATTTACTCTCGACCAGTTCGGTATTGTGATAGCTCGAGACGAGTACAGAATTCGTTTTACTGCAGTGATGAGCTGATTGGCTGCTTGACCAGTCAAACGCGAAAACAGAATTCGGTGTTTGCGGCATAGTACCGCCAGTTCTGAGATCTCTGTCTGCTGCCAGATTTCCAGGTCTTTGACGGGAAGAACTTGTCGACGTCTTTGTGTATCGGCAGCGATTTGCTCGATAATCGTGGCTGGGGGTATATCCAAGTATATGATATGGGTATAGTTGGTCATATCTTTTGGAGTATCGATACACGTTAGCCCAGATTGAGACCAAAGCATGAAGTGACCGGTAACGATAGCGGACTTTTCTGATTTGCGACAATTTTCCGCGATTCTTTCAATTGCTAGCTCTCGATAGTGTTTTTGCTCGCCTGTTTTAAGTTTTTTGAAAGCCTCCAAACCTCCAGGAGTAACACTGCCAATCATTTCCGAGCCCTCAAAGAATAGAAACTCGCGATGATCTAGCTGCTCCCTCAACTTGGCCAACAAAAATGATTTGCCACAGCCTGGTATACCGTATAGTCCGATAATCGCATGGTTCTCGATTTTCGGCGAGGTCGTTCCATTTGCTGAAACGGACCCATAACAAGGCTTCGTATATTCCATTCCTAAAAACGCCCTAGCGAGTGATTCGTGGATTCGTTTGTTTCCTTCTGAATACGTTCTGGATTTTAGAGGACTGTTCTCGTTTGATTTCAAAACTGTGTGTGGTTTCAAAGAGAAGAAGTGGTGAGAAACTGTAAAAATTGGCGCTTTATATACAGAGCAATGGCATATTTGACTTCTTCAGATGCAAAGCATCTAGGGTATCATGAGTTGATGCTCAACAAATGTGCATTCTCATCCTCAGCGTGCGGTACTTACATTGGCAAAACGTACTTTGCTTGGACTTGGTAGCAAGCCATCTTACATCTCTGACGAAGGCGCTGCCCGTGCAGTCCGTGCAGACGAACAGTGTACCACCCCGGAAATATTCAGGTCACGGAAACAGCGGCCAAATGCGTCGCAATTTGTGACATGTCGTCTCGAAAGTGTTGAGTTCAACGGGATTTCTGGAAGCGACTTCGCGGATTTTGAAGTCTCGCGCAGGATTTACCACTTCTTTCACCATTCGATAACCAGATGAACCAGACAAAAGGGCGGCGGCTCGGAAGAAAAGCCATCTTGACGAAAATTTGAGCAACATGTACAAATAGATTGGCGAATGCTTGGCGGGACGGAACTCTGGAAGCTTGTGCAACGGGTAGCCATCACACTGTGCCCTGCCGTGAATATAGAAAACATCGGCGGTTTCGCTTAATCGGTAAAGGAAGGAGCGAGCCACGCGACGCTCACTCAACTCTTCTCGTAGACGAGCTTTGTACCACAAGGGAGATTGTACTT
Organism: Periglandula ipomoeae IasaF13; assembly: GCA_000222875.2. NCBI lineage: Eukaryota > Fungi > Ascomycota > Sordariomycetes > Hypocreales > Clavicipitaceae > Periglandula > Periglandula ipomoeae. Next base: position 23,921 of record AFRD01000041.1, read on the forward strand.
GCAATTCGAGAAGCTGGTGCCACCGGAGGAGAAGTCTTTTCATGCTGGGACACATGTGGGCAGGAGATGACCTTTGTTGATGGGAAGCTTTCGTTCGGGAAGATGTCTGGTGTTTGTACGAGAAAGTAAGAGGTGGAAAGGATGATCATGCGAGCTGGAGAAACCGGTTCACATCTTACTGTGTTGAACCATGGTAAACTGAGAAGGTAAATTTGCCTGAGGCACATGTGAAGCTTTGACCCATGGTTCACTCAGATATGAACTTCGTTCCCAAGCCCATCCCCCGCGAAGATCGAATACGAGCATCCAGTATCGATCGCCTTCCGCAAGCGCGCATCATTATAGTCGAGGAATGCTATGAATAGCTCTGTCGACCAAACTCGTTTTTTTTCTCACGATATGGGTTAGGAGGTGGACAAAGGTCAATATTGCAGTCCGCATCATTTGTGCGTGCCGGTGCTAACTACGACTAAACGCGAGTTTCATAGGCAGCCCAGCCCTCTGCCTGATACTTCTTGGCAGCCTCAACGCGATTCTTCGAGTCGTAAATTCCTCTGCCAGCGATAATAAAGTCGGAACCCCCTTGATGGCCGCCTCTGGTGCCTGATACTGCTGCCCCAAGGCATCTCCTGCCTTGCTGTTATTGATGCCTGTTGTGAAGACAATAAAGTACTCAGTATCGTGACTTGCAGCGCTAAGACTTCGAGTAGCCACAAAACCCATTGTAGCTCCATACATGCCCTTCTTCCTTGCGATGTCAACGCAACGCTGGGTGTATTGGCCGACTGCAAGGCTGCCTGCCGTAGTCATTTCTGCCAACAACAGCAGAGCTCTCTCGCCGCGAAATGGAAACGACTCGTCGGAGATAACTTGCTCTAGTGCATCCACGACGCCGTCGCCCCCAAGAATGCTGACATTAACAATGTCCGCCCATTCGGATATGCGCAGGGCGCCGCCGTGATACTGCTTCTGTACCGTCGACCCGATGTCAACAAATTTTCGATCCTCGAAGATGAGGAAGTTGTGCTCAGCCGCGAGCTGCTTCAGTCCGACAATCGTCTTTTCATCAAAGTCACGGATGATATCAACATGCGTCTTGAAGACAGCTACGTACAGACCAAGTTCTATTGGAAAGAATGTAGTTAGCGGATGTCTTCAATCACTTGTCGACAATGAGCTTCTATGCCCTTATCATCAGCGCACTTCAGGACACTGTCCGTGTCGGTAAAGTCAGCAGAGATGATTAAATTTGACTTTTTGCTCTCTACAATACGGAACAGCCTCTGCGCGACGGGATTCGGATGTGATGCTGCTCTGACAGCGTAGGGTATCGTAGATTTGGAAGCCATTGTGCCCCTCATACAGCAGCATGTCTAGAAGAAGAGATCTGGAATCAACGCGAAGATCACCGAGGCAAGCCCTTTATTTTAGTTTTTATATTACTATTTTTTCATTATGCTTGTTGTGGCGGCTGAGAAGTGTCCTCTCGTCGCTCCGCTTAGTAGCGCAAGGAGAAAGCCAAATTGCGATGACCAAAGCCAAGAACCACAGAGCCCTGCTGCAGGATCCAACAAATCTAGTGTTTACTGCTTAATTAACTCTGTTCCTACACATCGCTCCTGGATCGGCTTATGGTTTGGTCTATGAAAATTCAGTAACGGGTTGGACGATTCGCCATGACCTCTACTTCACCGTCCCGTGTCGCCCGAGTTCAAAGCTGGTTCAGTTCATGTCGACGGTCTCTCATGCAACGACGACGCTTTCGCTCAGCCAAGTGTATCAATTTATTGGGCAAGGACAAAAAGTAAAATCTCCAGTGGAATTTAGGGGTCGCAGTCGAGCGCTCTCAGATGAAAGCTGCTCGTAGGCAGGGATGTATTTTGTGGAAATTTGCGAAAGAAAGCCGACGTTGGCTCACCGAATAGAGAAGGCACAATAAAGACGGGGCCGAAAATTCGACTTAGAAAATAAAGATTCTAGATCTTTCGGCAAGAACTGTTGTCTTAGACAAGTCCAGACTACATGCTTGATCACGATCAAGGGTCCTGACATTCCAAGATCTACTTTAGCAGGTAGTGCCGGCCTGCTTAAACTATCCATAATTATTGTCATTAGATCCCCAGTGTACAGTGCCGAAGGGCGTGGAACAAGGCGCGCTGTGGAGACGCCGAATCATTCTGGATCGATCTGCATGTACGTCATTACCTCCATGAGGACTAGTGCCGATCAACAGCTCTGTATAGGGTGCTAGAAAAGTGCTAGAAAACGAGGGAATCAAATAATAGCGACATGGGCTTCAACTTATAAGTCGAGTCGAGACGAATCCCATCTCATCACTCATCAAGCATTTCATCATCCTCAATCTCTGTTTTTAGAGTCACTTCAGCTGCTGAGCCTTTTCACAGGCGTTTAGCCACCCCGCAATCATGTCTGCCGTAGCCAAGAAACTGCTCGAAGCAGCCCGCGTGGCGCCTGAGATCTTCAAACTTCGCCCAGATTATCGAGTTCTTCTCATGGTAATCGAGGGTATTCCGCCTGGTCCCAGCGACTCCGCAAGTTAAGCTCTTCTCCGAGAGGCAGAAACCTATGCGAAAGATCTCCTCGCCAAACAACCCGTCACGGAGATCCCCCACATCGCCGCCTGGCGCGAAGCATACAAGGGTTTTGGTGCCAAGCCGCAAAAGACTTGGAACAGCCTGGAGGCATTGACTCGTCGGGCTGCCACAGATGCAGGCTTGCCGCGGGTCAATCGGCTCACGGATACGTACAACGCCATTTCCGTCAAACACCAAATTCCGCTAGGCGGCGAGGACCTGGATAAGTACGATGGGTCACCGTTTCTGGTATGCGCAACGGGTAAAGAGGAGTTCAAGACCTTTTCTGGAGACGAGCCCATCTGGTTTGATGACACGGGAATCACTTACCGGCGGTGGAATTGGCGTCAGGGCCCGAGAACCGCGCTGACGGACGATACTGCACGAGTGCTTTTTATCTTGGATGCGTTGGATACGCTTCCGGATGAGCAGTTGGCGAAGGCGGGGGATGAGCTGGAGAGCATATTTACGAAGCTCTCACCGGATGTTCAGGTGGCAAGGCGGACAATCAAGGCTCCTGAATGAAGGAGGGATTAGTAACGAACGGATGACTGACGAAAATGTATTAGAGACGATAAGACGAAGAAGCGTATGAGGAAGCCATGCCCTGTTCAAGGTGATAACAATTGGTAATATATTAGAAGAGTCAACATAGTACAAATATATCTGGTTGACCTACGCGAGAGTGCACAGACGTGGCTCGTTGCCCGTTGTATCGACCTGCATCATGATGCAGTAACAGGCATGAGATTCCAAAGCCTTGGTCACTCGCGGCCGGAACACAATAAACGGGGCTTATTTTCACCAGCCGTCATAAATTGGGAGGGACATCGTCGGAACATATATCCGCTTTGGTCACCCAATGTCGACCCGAGGCGCCGTTGGTTGCGCGGCATCGAGTTGACAGCAACTGCGGGGAACCCTTGCCGGCTTGGCTGCATCCACATCGCAACACCTCGATGCAGAATGCTAAAGTAGGCAGTACCGTGACGTTGCTTCAAATGGCATACGAGGCGCCAGAGGCGGGATAACGAGACCCATGGGAGCCGAGGTTACGCTGGCCACAAGTAATGAAGCAATGAGACCCCAATGAAGTACTTATTGCAATTCTCCCGCCCTCCCCAACACTTCGTATGCGAACTTTGGTTACAACGTCATTTCGTATTTGAGTCTACAATACACGAAGCTTTAATCGCCAATCGATACAGTTATGGACGTCCCTGGATTTGCACTGGTTACCGGAGCAGCCTCTGGAATCGGTAAAGCCTGTGCCAGAGCCTTTCTTATAGAGGGTTCTGCTGGAGTTGCCCTCCTCGACGTCAATGAAGAAGCTCTGATTGCAGCTAAGAAAGAACTAGAAGAGGAACTGTCAGCACACACAAAGTCTACGGATACCACCATAAACAAACCTCAGATAGTCACCCACGTTGTCAACGTGGCCGACGAGGAGCAAGTCATCCGAGTAGTAAAGGAGATTGCGACCCAGTTCGGAGGACTCGACTATGTTGTCAACACAGCCGGGATAGCCAGAATCCATGCCCAAGGAGTCGCGTTCGCGAACACCGAAGACTGGAGACGTGTTATCGATATTAACCTCGATGGGACGCTGTTCGTTCTGAAAGCAGCCGCTCAAGTCATGCTGCAACAGGAACCCATTCTGTCGACGATCGACAAGCGACCCCTACAACGAGGATCAATCATCAACATTGCTTCAATTCTGGGGTTGGTCGGCCATCGGAGCTCAGCGGCATACTCAGCGTCCAAACACGCCGTGCTTGGTCTGACCAAGTCGGCAGCGATAGATCATGCCAAAGACGGGTTGCGCATCAATGCAGTCTGCCCCGGATGGTGGACACGCCGATGACAAAGGGCAACCCTGACGTCCGGGGATCTCTGGATCAGATTGTCGCTGTTGCGGTGCCCCTGAATCGATTGGGACATCCGAACGAAATCGCGGATGCTGTTCTTTTCCTGGCTGACGGGAGGAGCTCGTTTGTTAATGGCTCAGGCTTGGTTGTGGATGGGGGCTATACTGCACTATAATCGGCAGACGCGAGCATCGTAAGAATTAACTTTGTATTGCTAATTCTTCGGTGCGGCCTTCGTTCGAGTTAATTATGTTGCTAGATACCCCATTTGGACATGACATGTAGAGGGAATCATCAATTTTTCTAGGGTGCGTTTGGTGACATAATGTCGTAGTTCGCTTTCCAAGACTGCCCGGTGTATAATCGAGGCACTCTTCGTTCAAAGTCCACCTTTAATCAGAATGGGATTTATTGAATGTGCTTGTTAATCATGTTGCGCTGGAATGAGCTAGAGTTCTACTGATATCTCCTGTCGTCAGACTGCTCAAGTCATAACTTTTAATGAATGCCTGAACAATTATGGCTCGGCACCCAAAAGGCAGCAATACGACTATTTTATCCATTCCGAGCCGAGTTTCTAATGTCAACGAAAAGATGAAAGCAAAAATTTTATTGAACAGAAGAGAAGTTGCGCGATGCTTGATTTCTTCCAGGCGGGGTTTAGGTTAGGTGTGGGAACATGGAACCGTTAAACCATTTCTGGCAACAAAATGCGATTGACAAGCTTTAAAAGTACTCGATTACGACCTTAATTTAAATGCCCAGCTTTAGTGAGAGAATTATCCATGTATCATCGCAGTTGGTGCTTACGCACGAGGACTTTTTCGAGCTAGCTACGCGAATGGTCCTGCTCATCACCTGTAGTCAGGTACCGCACAGCCTTGCATCATACCAGACTTATTCCTGGCAAACATACCCAGGGAGCAACGTTGATACCAGCTTCCGCTCGACAATGTGAGCTTGAAGAAAGCTAAAATGAGACGAGATCCGAGAATTAAACAATAAGCGCACATGGCATGAATGAATGGCTATACACTTCCAGACACAATGGGCCATGTCTTGGGCTTTCCATTTACCCCAACTTTGCCCCAACTTTGAGCTCCATCCTAGACGGCCCGAAATGGATGCATTCGATGCAACCTTGAATCTGACGTCGCTGCCCACATGATATGAGTGCCGAATGAGCGGGGGTGAGCGTACATCCATGTCCATGTCCAAGTCCAAGTCCATTTTCGTAGCATCGCAGCGACCATCTCTTTTTAAAGACCCCCAGGTCCTTTGAAATTCTGCGCTGAAGCAGCATCTGATGTTCCCTTCAGCAATTCCAATTTGGAGGGTCGAGCGACCATTCATCCACTGTCAGCCAGCCCCATGTTTTGAGTGAAACTTCGTCGACCACCTTGATGATGAAGCCAGCCACACAATGTCTCTTGCTGGCGATAGGACTCACACCCGTCCTCACCAAGGCGCATACACCCGATTTTGCCACCTCTGAAGCCGGGAACCCCTTCGTGGACGGTTTCTATGCTGACCCGGACAACGAATTCTACAACAACGAGTACTGGGTCTACCCGACCTCGTCTTACGCATATGATATCCAGACTGATTCTGAGCTCGGCGGCATCGGTGTTGGTGTCGCAGACCGTCCTGAAGGACCGTACAAGGACGCAATCGGGGCCCCATTGATTGGGAAGTACTACAATGGCGCGCAGCCCATCGACCAAGACGTCTTTCTCGATGATGATGGCCAAGCATACATCTACTATGGCGGACACAGCCATGCTAATGTCGCGAAGCTAAATGAAGACATGAAGAGCCTCGGCAACTTCAGCGATGGTACGGTTTACAAGGAAATCACGCCTGAGAACTACACCGAGGGCATCCAGATGATCAAGCGCAATGGTACCTACTATCTGTTCTGGAGCGAAGGAGGCTGGGGAGGACCCGATTACGCCGTCTCCTACGCCATGTCAACATCGCCGACAGGACCGTTCAAGCGCATCGCCAAGATCCTGCAGCAAGATACATCCGTGGCCACGGGCTCAGGACACAACGGTGTAATTCACGTACCCAACACGGACATTTATTATATTGTGTATCACCGTCATCCGTTGGGCGACAACATCGACCAGAATGATCGCCATCTTGCATATGACCGACTCATCTTCAACAAGGACGGCACCATACAGCCCGTCAAGATGCTCGTTCACGATAATTTTAATGATGGTAATATGATTTGATGGACCACGTACGGCGGTAATTGGGATCCGAAATCCAACGTTCTCAAGACGAGCAACTCTGCCGGCGGCAAAGCTCTCCTCAACACCAACTTTGGCGACCTAGATTTCTCCGTGGACATTACTATCCCGTCCTCTAATGGCGACGACGCAGGTCTTGTATTTAGAGGGTCAAATCCTGGCGTCGGCACGGATGCGTACGACGGATATTACGCCGGCATAGGAACAAGTGGGAAGCTCGTGCTGGGCAAGGCATCGGGTGGCTCGTGGACGCAGCTTGCGCTGGTCAAGGCTGACATCCAGCCTGGGAAAAAGTATAGGCTGAAAGTTCAGGCGAAGAGAAATGCCATCAGCGTGTACGCGGGAGATTCGACGAGCGCCCAGATTCATGTCTCGGACGGTACGTCTGACAGCGGCATGAATGGCGTGAGGGTGTTCCAGACGGATGCTGTGTTTGATAATGTTAAGGTCGAACATTTACAGCTGGAGCCAGGATAGATTTTTACTTGATCATGTTCACACGATATCAATTCGGAATCGCCGCAATCTGATGTGATCTGATCATCCATGATTTCTACACCCGATACTTCTGACTTACCAAGCCCTTCCCATCAAATCCATACAACGCAAGGAAATCGCTGCCATTCAAGGCATACATGCCCGCCCAGTGCGAGCCCTTGCCACCCGTCACCGTCGTTCCTCCCCATGTCCTTCCCCCATCGCCACTAGTCATAACCTTCATCTGTCCGCCATCGATTGACGGCGTGTTCGTATCCTCATTCGTCATGAAGCTGGTGACAAGTGTTCCGCCCACATTGAGCACGTACGGAGCTCCCGCATTCTTGCCGTTCCGGGCAGTGTATATCCTCTTCCTCCCGGACCACGTGAAGCCGTCGTCGTGGGATACGACAGAGTTGATTGAGAAGGCTCTTGATTCGGTGTTTTCGAAGACGCATCTGTTTTCCAGAATTATTAGTATCAAGCACATAATTTATCACAGTGATGGTGATATCATACATCACATTGCCATTCCCATCAATGTCAGCCACCCCCGTCATACCGTCTCTCGACGTGACACCTCCCGAGACAATGTATGGCCCCCTCCACGAAACTCCATTATCCGTGGAAATCTTCATCAAATTGTCCTGATCAACAGCGTTATTCTCCGAAGAATAGAACACTTGCGCTGTACCATTTCTGGATACTCGTATGAATGGTTCCCACAGTCCGTTCACGCCCCTCGCCGCCCGCTCAGCGACCTGGCTTAGAAACTTCCACGTATATCCGCCGTCATCAGAGTAGCACACTGTGATGCGATAATATGTATACTTCCCAGCAGAAGTGCGGTCATGGTTTCGGAACGCAAACAGAATCCGTCCGCTAGGTAGTTGTTGCGGGAAGACATTGTCAATGTCATGGGTGGCAGAGGCGCCGGCGGCGACAGTACCGATGTGTGTCCACGAGGAGCCTGAGTCGGTGGACTTGACAACACGGAGAACGTGGTTGGAGCCTTCTTGCGCGGCGTATCCTGCGATGATGGAGTTATCGCGGAGGCGAGTTGCGCGCATGTAGACGCCTCTTGGGTCGACTACGACTTGTGGGCCGGAGGGCGCTATGGCTTGGATTGAGGGGAGCAAGGCGAGAAGCCCGACTATGAGGGGGGTGAGTTTGAACATTTTCGTGGCTGTGATTGTTTATTTCTATTTATTTATTTTGAAAACCTTCATTGATTCGAATGTGTATTCATGGTACTTATACTTGAGATGAGCAAGTAGCATAAGACCGCATGGATACTTTCTTGGGAAATGTTATCCCGATCTTACGAGATACGCAAGCCTATTAATTACATCTGCTTTTCTGATTTTGGAAGGTTCACAAGCAAATGTAACGCTGCGTGTGGACTAGAGGACCAACGACCCGTGTTACTGATCCGGTCAGACTTGCCCGGATCTTCATGACCAGTCACTGACCAGATGGCTGGGCAAGAGAATTCGAGATTCTCTCCTTAAGAGACCGTAGAACGGGGAGAAAATCAATCCTCTTCCGAAGTCTGTCAACATCACCCCAGTGAAACTCCGTTGTTAGACCCTCGTACCACTCTTTGTCCAGAATTCGACCCTTGCCTTGCCTTTTCTTGGATGGTAATCGACGCATTAAATGTGACAGCGTCAGTATGTATCCCAAAGACTCGTTGTGCTTTCTCGGTACCGTGGAGCCTTTTGCTGTGTGTTCCAACCAAGGTCCGAAGGCGTCTCCTAATACGGTGACTGGGCTACCTCGTTCCAGGCTAAAGAGATTTTCTTCCTCCCCTTTCAGCTTACGTTCATCTGCGTATAGTCTCCCGATAGCATTCTCGTATTTGACGTCGAATATCTGTTCGAAACAATAGAGATGCATAACCATGGCAACTTTATGGGGGTCCTTAATACCACTTTCTGTCTGCCCTGGAAACTCATCAAACGCCACTCGAAAGAATCCTGGTCCAATCGTGTTGTTCAAAGCAAGGCAACCCGCCCATCTGCACTTCTTGTTCTGCTGACACTCGCGCCCGTTTTCGTCCTTTTGTCGATCCGCGACCTGCGCCGGGTCAGCCTGGACCCATATCGTAGGCGGTCGTGGACAGTGGTCCAAATAGTACTTGATTTGTTCAGTAGTGTATTTGTCTCCCGCGAGCTGGCCCTCCTGGAGGTATTTGAACCACGGCTCTTGACCTGGAGGACCCCACGGCTCTGGCGTGAACTCCCATCGGTCGTACCATTTCCCTGGCAGGCGGTTGGCTTTGGTTCTTTTTTTACCGTTTTTTGAACCTTCCCCTTCCCTTGAACCTTCCCCTTCCCTTGAACCTCCCCGTTTCCTTGAGCCTTCCCTTTTCCTTGAAGTTTGCTGTGTCTCGCTTTTTTCTCCTGAGTTCGCCCGCTTCACCATAACCTCTACCCGTTTAGTTCCATCTTTCTTGTATTCCTTGTCATGGCGAACTGGGTTTCCATACTTATCGTATGTGAAGCAACCTGATCGCCTGTCCTCAATCGTAATGCCAGTTTTGTAGAAAGGATACTCTTTTCTTATAAAAGCGAGATTTACTTTGCCATTGCGTGACAAAGAGGCCATCTCCTTTTCCACAGCCTTGTCGTCCTTCAATTGGACTTCGGTGAACTGCCTTTTTGTCCTCATATTGGGCTTGCCGGTGATTTTGACGCCCACATCTGATGATAAAGTCGCTGGTAGACACTTGTCCTTGTCGTGCTTAGGTTCCTTCTCTTGAGCCTCGACAACATAGCCAGGCTCTGGATTCGGAATTTGTAGTTGCTTGAGGTCCTCGAGTTCGAGTTCTGCCAGCGGATTAGCCTCTAAATACCATGCGGGCGGATCCACTATCGGACCACCAGTCTTTTCATCATTTTCCAAGATTTTGACCGCTTTGTATCCTTCAACTAACTCATCAACTGTGAGAAATGAACCACGGTCATCGTCCTCTGCTCTCTTAGACAGAATGCCACGAAAGTAGTCAAAGACTGGTCGCTCCAGTGATAGTATGCAACGTCCGCTATCATTAAGGACAGCGGGCTCTTCATCTGTCTTGAGGATAAGTGAAAAAGCCCCGGAAGATATTTCATCGGCATTTATCGCTTCAAAGTCGTCTTGAATGTCCTCGCAAGAATCTCTGCGTTTAACCAACACTTCAGTGGCTGGGGGAAGTGGTGCAGCAGCGGACTCATGCTCTTCGAAGAATTGTGATGGCGAGCCCGTGTTTGGATAGTTCGTTGTAGTACTTATCCCCAACTGGGTCAGATTACCCAAATCGAAGTCGTAGTCATAGCCGTAGCTATCAAAGTTAGTCATTGCAGAGCCAGGCTGTGGGTGGTGTCCCGGGTCGGTCGGGCTGGTTGTGTCGAAAGGTCGTGTTGGGTCAAAGCGATCGCTGATAGAGCTATGGTGAGTATAGCGTGAGGAGGAAGATTATTAACTTGGAGTATAGAACATACGTATCACAGTGGTTATATACAGAGTCCCCGGGAAACGACTGGTCCATTCGACCGGCTTCAAATACATCGTTGACGTTGGCATCGGGCCGTTGGCCATGGTTCTCGGAAGCGAATTGCTGTTCATATCCAAGAATATCCGCAAACATTTGCTCTTGCAGGTCATCGTGCATAGAATGCTGCTCATGCTGATAGGAAGCGGATAGCCAGTCCTCCCAAGACTGATCGAGCTGTCCTCCGTCTTTTCCGGGTTCGTTATCTGGTAGGTGCTGGTCGTTTTGACTCATTTCTCATGACCCGCATGAATATTTCAACGAGTGATCAAGTCGGGGCTGATTGAACAGAGGAAGATTACTCAGAACAATCCGTCGGGCAAGAGATCAGAAGTCGTGAAGATCCTGCGCAGCAGCGCATTATATACGAGCTACGGAAACTAAGCAACCGTCGACCTTGGTTGTTCATAGCACTTTCAATAACTGCAAAGGGTACGCCAAAGAGAGATAAGTCTCTGCTAGGATACAAAGGCGACCACATGATTTCCAAGCTTGGTAAGTCGGTATGAACAGCCTTTCGTGCGTGCTGTTCATCGGGTAGCAGGGCGCTGCGATGCAGATTTCTTGTGAAACGTAGATTTTCAGTGCACTTTGTTTGCCTTTGGGAGTTCTTCATAATATGGCATAAAGGGTTCTCGCAGGATATATATGGTGAATCTTGGTAATGGAAGGGGTCAAAGGGGCATCCTTTGGGTAGACCTGTCTTGAACAGCTTTCACAACGACCCGACCGGACACTTGGGACAATTTAGATAGTACCACGCCGACCGGAGAGATATTAGAACATTATTTCCACCATGACGAGCTTTCGCAAGCGAATGTAGTAGTTGATGCATCAGATACCGGACACAGTCGATGAACAGCCTCGGAATCAGCCTGCATGCAGCGAGACGCGAATCATGACCGAGTCCTTTTTCTCCTTACGTTCGCTCGAACAGGGATACAGAGTGCACTGTCATCAAACGCCTGTTCAAAGATGCAGACAGAGAAAGAAAGGAAGGTGGGTTCGTGCGTGAACATTGGGCGCCCTACATTCGACAACGGGTGAATCCACGTCTTGACTCTTGACACTTAGGCACCAGCTGGTCTGGCCTCACCTGGATCGCCTTGTCCCATTGTTGGTCTCTGTCTTGCTTTTCAATTGCCCCGATCCTGGAATCTTCACAACGAGCGTCGCACAATTCGTGGCGCTGTCGATGAGAAAGAACGAACCAATTTCTACGATGCTATTGCCGAGACACATAACTGCCTTACTGCGCTCGAGGAAGGGTTTTTTGGTTGCCGAGCATCCGGAACTCTTCGCCGTCGGTCCATTAAAAGCCCTGTTCAACGATACAAGCGGTGCAACTCTTTGTGTAACACGAGCAGCTGGATAGTCTGCCTGTTGCACACGGTCCCGTCATCCACGTTGCACAATCCATCCCGGCTGCCGTTGGCGCCAATACTTTGTGTTTCTGATGCACTTTTTGCCATTCCCTCAAGAGTTAATTTCATCCTCTTTCTCCGTATTTACATCAAGTGATACCAAGCACGTGGATTCAAAATGGCTATCAGTGCAGCGCTTGCCTGTTGAGTGCCTACTCTCCGAATCTCCGAATTGCAATTTGCCTCTCCATGCATCCCAGCTCGATGCAGGCATGTGGCTGCCGGTGGCCATCACTTTGACTAGGCCGATAGAAGGAAGAAAACTGAGATTTTATTCACAGCGACAATAATAAAGTTGTGGCTATGCTTTTGTTGATTCATGACCTTCCCTTTGTGTAAATGGGACAAAAGCCCTCAGCTGGCCTCAAGGACATGCGCCAGCCAGCTAAGATTGAGCCAGGCAATTGCCGTCAATGCACGTGGCTGTCATGGACAATACGTTACGAATGATAAAGGCACCAGCTCGATTTATATCGTCTCGAGAGCGCGGCATTGTAGCCCATGTCGGAAACTCGCAGCCACTTGCGTCGCTATCTCTGAAGACGCTGCGCCCACGGCGTCCAAGGGCCGATCTTATTCTCAACGGCTTGTCACCGAAGCAGGCGCATCATTCTCGTCCTCCATCTCCATCTAAGCGCATTTCCTCTTTAGGTCTTGGCGTCTCTACTGACCTGTCGGATGAAAGTAGTCGATCGGCCAGCCACCATGGGCTAAATGATTGGAGACGCCGCGGATTCGACGCCCTCCTGCCCAATGTGTGTTCATTCCCCCACAACTACTTCTGCAAACAATATGGGGTTTTAATTGTCGACTTGCTAGATGCAGATGCAGCACGCAAAGAAGCATGGATCGAATAAGGAGGGTCGAACTCAAGAGAATACCGCTGCCGATCACCATAATGGCTTCACGATGTATGGATTGTCGCATCACTAGCAATCATGAGATATCATCAGAAGTTGGACTATAAAAGTCGTTGATATCGCTGGCTCAAGGAAGTGAAAATTGCATGAGGCAGACCAGGGAACTCATCAATCACTCATTCACACATTAGACAGCCTTGTCTGAATTTTTCTAAAAGAACTACCCATTTCCTCCCTCATATTCATCATGAAGGCCATACTCAGCGTAGCCGCACTGGTCGGCCTGGCCGCAGCCCTGCCACCCGGTTCCTATGATATGCAAGCCCGCGCCGACGTGCAAGAATGTCCCATAGACGACAACACCGACGCTCTCACAGCTGCGGTGAAGTCATGCTACACTCTTGCCAAGGATGCCGCGTATGCCGCCAGGAACGGCAACTCTGCTCGCATGAAGACCTTCTTCCATAACGATAGCGACGCAATCAGGGAGAAGGTCGCAAAAGTCTTCGAGGGGGTTATGGGTGTGTGTAAGTCTACCACCAGCGGCACAATCACGAGATGCTGGGACAAGAACGAGAACACTCATTGTAGTGACAAGAACGGCGGCGTCTTCGCGCAAGCCACGAATCGCAAAATCATTGCCGTCTGCGATGCCTTCTTCACGCTTCCAGCAGTCCCCCAAAAGTGTGCTCGAAGAAGACAGGGAACGACTATCTTGCACGAGGCAACGCACCTGAAAACTGTTGCGAATACTGACGACCATGCTTATGACTATGACGATGTCGTTGCTCTGTCGCAGGCGGATGCTCTCGATAATGCAAACACTTATGCATGGTTTGCGAATACAGTCTACTTGGGATACAACAAGTGCTAATGAGCGCTCTTTGTGTGGCGAGTGATGAGAAAGCCTGGTTCATACCCACCTAGGTATCAACCTACTTGGGATTGGACTAGATATGTGCCTCTTCACGCATATATCGCTGCTGATGGCAGATACGAAGAAAGAGGTGTGGTGTTTGTTCAGGTAGTCTAAGTAGCCAGTGGATTAGTCCGCAATGTTCATCGTGCTTTCAAATTGCTTGATGTCCGTGGTTCATGGTGGAGTGAACCTGTCCATGTGTCTTTCAGTGGCAAACATGACAACCATAAGTTTCGATTTGTGATCCGGCGACAGACGGCATTTCAGTACTGATTGGGAATATGACTTAGCTTGGGTTGTTCATAGTCAGCGCGACAGCCACCCTTCTCCGTGAAGATGACTAGCACTTCGGCGCCGCATCAGTGAAGTGGAAGTAGGAAAATCGAGTGACACCCTTTGTTAATTCGAACCCTCTTCTTTTTCTTTAAGCTCGAGGACACACAATAGCAAGAGGTCAGCAACTGCCTCCTCTTCAAAATCACGTCAAGTCACAGAAGGTCTCTATAAATACAATATGACGTCAAAGTAAGCTTACCGCGCCGTACACCCAAGCAAAACTATCCCTTCGCAGTAACCCCCCGTAAGGCTACTCACCGCGTTCCGGTGATCGTCACGGGCACAGAAAATGATTCGCATGCGCACCAAGCTGAGCTCCCACAGCCACTAGGCCATTTCCCGAAGGAGAAATCTCCGAACCGTCAGATCGGCTTGGCATTGCCACCACAACGGCATTATGCATCAGTGCAAAATAAGTATAAAGCACACGAAGTGCCGAAAGAAATGCCCATTGTTGACAGGATGATACAGTCAGCCTTTGCAGTGCAAGAACAAAGCCCAGCATGTCTACCGCGCAGTCATCAAGGTCCTCGCCTATCCTCTTTGTTCGAGCCGTGCAAGCACTCGTCACGGCTATCATTCTCATTCTCTTAGGCGCGGCGCTTCGGTTCCGAACGGGTTGGAATGGCGATACTGGAGTGGAAACGGTGGGAATTATGCTGTTAGGTCCACCTGTAAGTTTGATCTGTCTCATGTAAAAGCAATAAGTGGTCTTGACGATGAGGACGATAGGCTGGTGTAGCGTTCATCTTCGCGGTGATCGACATTCTGTGCATCACGCTGCGGAATGATCGAAGAGGTTTGCATCCGATTGCTTCCCGCGTCATTGAAGGGCTTCTGATCCTCGGATGGGTTCTATGCATTATCCTGGCGTTTGTGATCCGGCCTTGGATCGAGCGGCGCAAAGGGTGGAACAGGCAGCAGGCGGACAATTTGTTCTTTGCATCTGCAGTGCTCTCGATTGCTTCAGCGTAAGTTACTCGGTCCAGCTCGTGAACGAGAATTTCGTGGTAAAAACAAATTATTAACTTGTTTGGACAGGATTCTGCAAGTTGTCACCTTTGGTCATGGAGTCAAAAAGACGAATGCGAAGCACCGAGCGCTGGAGAGGAAGAATGCTGTCGTGTAAATAGTTGCTGGCTTTACGAGGCGCATGGGAAGCCTGACAACGCAAGGAAGATTGATCGGCTGCATAATGTTTAATACGTATTAGAGCTTCGACCAAACACCTTTTTTTTTCGAAGAAGAGGGGGGCCGGGGGGTTTTATTTTAATAGCACAAGCCTTGGAATTAATGATAACTTACACGCGCCGTCACCTGAAATCTTTTCTTATCCTTCTTAAGCTCTTCTTGAGGCGTGGTAAGCGCATGGCCGACTACACAGTTGTATTGGTCTAATGCAGTGCATGATCCGTTGAAGTCTGCGGGGCCGAGCTCTTGAAATTGAAGAGAATCTTGTCCACATGATCACAAAAGCCATCTCTGCTTCGATTCATGGCATGCCACAGAAGGGGTTACCAGTGTTGTTTGCCGGAGAGTCCCCTACGGCGGTTTAGACCCGATGTCCGTGCCTGGTCCGGGCTCTTTACTGACTAAAACCATTCTGACTTGAGGCGGCCGTTATCAGAGACCATCATCCAACATATGTGAGCTAACCAGTCTAATTAAATGGCAGGTACAACTGGCTGTCGGTTCATCGACGACTATCCGCCTAAACAAAGGCGCAGCCGGAGCAGACGTTTTTCTCTCCACCGGATCTAACTTGGGATGTTGGCACACATTTCCTTCCCAATCCTCGCCATGAATTGAGTACAGCACAAAAAACAAGAATGACTGGGATGCTAACACGATGAAGGTCAGCAGACAACCAGATAAGATTGGGTCGTGGGCGAAGCTACCTCATTTCGCCGATCTAAAGAGCTGCCAAGGGACATTTCAAGATGGCCTTGTTAAATTGAGACATTTTTCCGGAGGCACACTGCGGCCTGATTCCGGATGCAACCAACAAATAGATCACGACGAGAACTTTACAACGTTTTCAAAAGGATGGTCGGCATCCAATGATCGGGTTGGAAGCCGTGTTTCGGTAGACTTCCGAAGCGGCTGGTCGCCCATTCCGTGTTGATCAAACCAACTGCTCCCCATGTGTGTGCTCGCTCACGCAGTAGAGACAAGAATTCTAACTCGATGCAGTGCGCAATGCATGCGCTTCGCAGCCAACTTGCTTGGCTGCAGCGGCCGAACCCCTGGCTTTCCTTCTTCACAGCCCCTGTCTCGATGCATCGAGACACTCAATGAATAACATTTGCTTACTTTTGATAGTTGCAGGACATCCTTTCTATTAAATACGGGAAGAAACATTTTAGGTCCAATTGGCATTTGCGCAGCTCACATGTGGGTTGTGTATCAAACCATTTTGTGAACGTGATGTTTCTCATCCTTGTAATCCCCGCTTGATCAAACCACGACCGACGACCCGATGTTGTGATAGAGAACACCCGGAAAGTATTCACAGAGTGGTTTTTGAACGTAAATATGATTTGAGAAAGAACGCAGGAGCGTCAATTGTCCGATGTTCGCGAGCAACTCAAAATGAAGGCGATTTCAGCGAATATGATAAGTATCATGGCGGGATAATACCGACAGTCAGGATTGGATAACGTCACATCTTTCGGATTTTTACCACTCACATGTCGCAGTCCTACAGCCATTGCTTCGTTAAGGGCTTTGAAGAGCACAGTATTAACGTGCCTAGGTGACCAAACCCCCTGTAGTCCGTGACAGCTACATCTGGCTGCATGTTGGTGATTCGGCGACAGACCGAATTTGAATCGTCTCTACATGACACATTAAAAGCTATTTCCGGAAATGATGCGCCATTAGGCAGTAATTATCGACACATGTCTGACGGGCCGAAAGGGGTGGGAGAGACCAGACGGGTGATTGACGATGATGAGGCATACGAGCATCATCGGCGGAAACTCGTGAGCCGAATGAACTTGCCGTGTTGCGAGGACTCGGTAGCGTCAAGCCAATCAAGATGACACATTCCACCCTGTTCGTCTCGATAATCCCACCCAGCTGAGATCTTCATTCTCGTATCGCACAATGTGGTGTGGAGGTAATTATGCCAGTTCGTCGATGTATTGCCAAACGGTTCACATGGATCTCACACTCAACTGTGGCATCTACGAACCGCCAAATACAGCAGAATTGTCAAAAAGTACAAATAGAACTCTAGTTCCGGAGCAATGGTGAAATCTGAAAGACAAAACCATCGCTTTATACTACTATCGTCTGCAATTGTCAAAGCACATTTTTTTGCTCAACCTCAAAACTTTTCAAGATGAAGCTTACCTTTTTCATCCTCCTCAGTGGAGCTACATTGTCCTTTGCCGTACCAGAACCCACACTTGAAGACCGTTCTGATGTCGACGCCGGAATTATGGCATCATACAGGATTACCTGTGAAGGCGGCATGGTACCAAACAGCCGCTGCACCAATAACCAGAAAACCAATGGCTGCCGATGCGTAGCCGGTGCTTACTTATGCGACCCTGCCAACCTTCGCACAACTCAGTGCGCCAAGTGCGGTTGTCGTCGAGTCTCTGCAAGTTCTGAACTTGATGAATAACTGCATCGACTGGGGACATGACCACTGAACGCGGATGTAGCATCTACGGCGCCCTCAATCTCAACAACAGAGTGTCGTTTTGGAGGAAAGATGAGGAACGAATGTACGGGATAGTCGAGACGGGGAGAATATCTATAAATATATTGTCTTCCCATAATTTATCATGATTCAATCATTGCACGTGAGCCAAGTCGATGTATCAGCTGACCCATTTCGCCAAACTGTATAAATGTCCGGGCGCCATCCCACTTCCCTTCCTCAGTTCTTACACCCTCTACCACACATGCCTCTCATCATCCAACTTTTATCGTAACAAAATTCCCACTTCCTTCATAGGTCCTATCATCATGTCTCCTACAGAAGATGAGTGGAAGCCTCAGCATCCCAAGGAGATCTACACACCAGGATGGCACGGCGATGAGAAAACGCCCGTCGTTGACGGAAAGTACTATGAACGCAAGACAGGCAAACTCTTGACTGCCGTCGGTGCAGAGTACTCCGGCCCTCCGGCCGTGGATTTTATGGTCACATGTCGTCACTCCGATAACTGTACTTACTTCTCGGCTCGGCCGTTTCCCGTCACAGAACTCATATGTCACGTCATGAGCGTGGTAAAGGAGTCCGAGCTGGAGATAGACACTCTGGTGGTGACGACTTATACTATACGCCTGCTACTGAACGACGAGTTGAGCGAGGATGAGTTTACACGCGTGTCGGACAAGATGTCGAATGGTATTTGGGGCCGCGCGGATAATTCTTAGTCGAAAATGGCAGGTGCGAGGTAATTATGGCGTGTAACAAATAGAAAGGTAGCATCTTCGTGATGGGCGAACGTGGACTACGCGATATGATGGGAATAGTCAACTATAAAATTGAATGCATTCTGACGTTGTGTATTGCGTTCCGTTAGGGGATGTGTATTCCCGGGATAAGCAGCCTACAAAAGTACACCTGGAAATGCTGTCTCACGTGGACTATGCGACATGGCGATTATATCATCGAGCCCATAGCAAATGCTACATCGTCTATCTACTCGGCCGCATTTTGCGTCGGTCCTGTTTCTTATTGACGAAATGAACAGCTGAAAAAAAAATTTGACAACAGGTAAATCTTGGCAGAATATGCCCGGACGTGGCATTCCGCGAGGCGTTGGCCTTCGTTGCATCTAGTCCCTTACTTCATGTATGAAATCACAAGCATCCATACTGAACTGCATATTGGTGCAGATGTCCGATTTTGGACTTGTGCTTTTCATAAGAAGGAGATGCAATATGGACGGTGGCTTTGAGCTAAAACAATGTCTCAAAACACCTCGCTCTTCGCTGCATTTTCTCAGGCGGCCCTGTCTCGCCGAACTAGTAAGACCGGAACTGTCAACGTGAGGTATAGGTTAAGGTGGATGCAAATGGAGCACAGGGAATTTGTGCATAATTAAAGGCGCCGCGCCCACCAACTCGTACCTGTCAATCACGCAACTTATCACAGCAAAATACCACTGTTGATAGGAACAGTCTCGAACTGCGTACCACACCAGCAAGTCTCTCAAAACGCGGAGTCTAGGTTAGAAAAGACTAAACCCTACTGCCTCCCTGGTACTGAGATGGTCTACAAAGGTATCAGGGATTGGGTTAGGCTGGCAGGCTGGGAATGGCGGGTAGTTCATTGTGGCCGGCTCCTTCCTTTCTTAGCCTGAGCAGATGGGCATAGGCTCCTGTGGCAGCTATTAATGACCGACCCCAGCGACATCCAATTTGCAATCGATCGCCAAGACCGCCAAGCTCTTCCCCGTCTTGTACAACCCAGCTCAAATTTCCTCGTGCAATGCAACAGTTTCATGCATCGCAGCAAACCACCCAAATGCCACCTTCACTCGCAATTTATTCACATAGGCCCCTATTTAACAAGTGAGTTTCCTTAAGACTCACCTCCGCGATTGCGCCATGTTCACGCCGTGATAGGCGCGGATCTTGTGCTTCTTTTGGCAGGTCGTCACCATGCACCATGTAACCTTCTTCTTGCGAGATACTTGTCAATGCGCATAGAACGGTAGTATAAAGTCGACTTTGCCCGCCATGATATCACTTTTTTTTCCGCAAGCAGAAACGCTATTATTTCTTCCCTTGGCCTTGGACGATGTTTCTCAAGGTAGCACTTTGCTTGCTGGCAGCACTGCGTGTCGTGCAAAGCGACTCCTCGCACAAACTGCACTTCAAAAAAGTCGATGCACGGGCAGCACAGACTATAGCGAGCTTTAGGAGTCGCGCTGCCGTCGAGGGTGGAAGCGATCTATTTGCCGAACAGGTATGGAATCATAGTTAGAATGGCCCTATTTGGTCATGCACGTGCTGATTACGATTCAGGATTTCTGGTTTTCGCACTTCACCATCGGTGCAAGCAAGGATCTTGAGATACTGATTGACACTGGTTCTTCAGATGCCATTCTCAATCCAGGCATTTACAAGGCGAGCTCTACTTCAAAGGACACAGGCAAGCCTTTCCGCATTTCGTATGCGACCACAAACCCTGACGGCTCTGGGACCTTGACTGTATGCATTGTATTTTACTCCACAAAGAAGTTCGCACGCGTAACTAAACCTTACAGGCAACTGGTGAAATCTACAGAGACGTCATTTCTCAACTCGGCGCAAACCTCACTGTGACGAATCAGGCCCTTGGAGACATTAAAAAGCCAACCTCACCGCCGACATTCCCGCATGACGGACTTATCGGCTACGCAGGAAGCAGTAGCAGCGCACTCCGCGCATCTCCTTTCATTCACAGCCTGTGTGACCAGGGAACACTCTCGTCTTGCCGTTTCGGTCTTGCCCTCAAGACCGACCAGACTGGTGAATTGTACTATGGCACCGTGCCTACCGACCAATTCTCGAGGTCCTTGACTACTGTGCCCATCCAAGACGAATGGATTGTATCAGGAGGTGTCACTTTGAACGGCCAAACTGTTCAGTCCGACGTGACCATCATCACCGACTCTGGCACAACTGTTGTCTTTGGCCCGACAGATCAAGTCAGCGACCTTTTCCAACAGGCAGGAATCCAGGCTGTGCGCACCCAAAATGGCATCATAGGCTACTACAGCTGCAGTGCGCCGCCCCAGATCGGCTTCTCCTTTGGTGGTCAGACTTTCAATATCCTACCGGCTGCACTGGCGTTTGCCAAGAATGGAGACAATTGTACGACGAGCGTGCACGGGAGTGACGCGTTTGGAGGGAATTGGTTGGTTGGACAAGCATTCTTCCAAGGGAGGTACGTTGATCATAACATTGGAGATGGGACTATGGGGTTTGCGGACTTGAAGTGATTAGGTGGAACATGCTTGGATAAGTGATGTTTGAGATTTCATATCGTATATATTTGTTGAGATAAGTATATATATGGCACTGCACGTAAGATAACTCGCTACAAAGCAGGACAGCTACTCCCAAGTGTATTCTTGGTCCATGTTATTGGGTCTGGGCAGACCATGTGATGTCTTTTTGGGCCCCAATCCCAGCCACGAAGCAATCATACATGCATGAGTACACAAATAGAGTGCTTGCCTGTGTGGCGCCATGGCTCTACACCAAGATGCAATCGAGCTGTCGATGCTAGGCCAAAATTGGCTCCATAGACAAATTGCTATACTCCGTACAACGGTCTAATTACCGGATTCGGTTCTCAACGCAAGAAAACTCTCCTCGATTTCACAGACAAGCTTGTCATTCAACCTGGATGGGCAGCAACTATCGATTATATACCCTTATTAATTCCAAAACCAAGTGGGTTTCCGCCTCGCATCTCGCGTGTCAACGTCGCATCGAGCATCTCAAAGCCGCCCCCACCAACCTGATTATCTCAGCTTGTCAAACCGCTCGCACAACGCTTCTTGCCCCAATCTGAAGAGGAAAAAAAAAAGATAGAAATCCGTGCCGTAGTTCCGGATTAGTAGCGTGATGAAGTGCTGATTGGACGGGCTAGACAGCCTGAGTTGCTAAACGGCGCCACAGGCCGTAGAGGTTCTCAGCCGAGATACCGAGTCGGGATGAACGATGGGGCTGATTGCAGTGAGAAATTTTGTATGATATGAGAGAAGCAGTGAAGAGTATGATGCGACGGATGGGATTTGACATGTATATAGAGTGGCTGCTCTTGCTCTTGAGTTAGTTTCTGGGTTTGAGACAAGCAACTTCTATGACTACAACGGCCCATCATGGCAGACGCTACGGCTTTCAACGCAAGTTCCGTCGACTTGGACAATACGCCGCTTGTGAATATCATCTGCTATCTCCAGGAAAACGGCAACAGCTACGATGAGAGACTGGGCTTACATATTTCTTCCATCTTTGTCATTCTTGTAGTCTCTACGGCCGTGACCTTCTTCCCCGTATTGGCTACGCGTATTCGACGACTTAAGATCCCGCTGTCAGTGTACTTGTTTGCTCGATACTTTGGCGCTGGTTTCATCACCGCGACTGCCTTCGTGCATCTTCTCGACCCGGCTTATGAAGCGATTGGGCCGGCGAGCTGTGTTGGTCTAACTGGCGGTTGGTCCACTTACTCATGGCCGCCGGCGATTGCGCTGTCGTCGGCCATGATCATTTTCCTGCTGGATTTTCTCGCGGAGTACTACGTTGAGAAGAGACATGGACTTGTTCATGCTCCTGTTGAGAACATTATTACGGACTCACCTGCTGCGGATGGCAACGGCACGCATGCCTCGCATTTGCACCTACATTCTGGCGACCAGGACGACGCCCAGGTTGCCAAGAAGCAGCAACTCGCTCGAGCGAACGACGAAAAGTACGATAGTGACCTAGAGGAACTGAAGCATCTCACCGGCGACTCAGAGGCTGTGCACCAGGCATTCCGCTCTCAGATCGCAGCATTTCTGGTCCTTGAGTTCGGCGTCATCTTCCACAGCGTCATTATCGGTTTGAACTTGGGTGTAGCAGGAGGCGACGACTTCAACACCCTGTACCCGGTTCTCGTCTTCCACCAGTCCTTTGAAGGCCTCGGTATCGGCGCTCGTCTCAGTGTCATTCCGATTCCGCCCAAGTGGAAGTGGCTACCTTGGGTTCTCTGCCTGGCATACGGCTTGACGACGCCCATTTCCATCGCCATCGGATTAGGTCTGCACAACACCTACAATGGCAACTCATATACCGCGAACGTTGTGTCAGGCGTTCTGGACTCCATTTCGGCGGGCATTCTGATTTACACTGGTCTGGTGGAAATGCTGGCGCGCGACTTCCTGTTTAACCCTTCGCGAACGAACAATAAGAAGCAGTTGGCGTTGATGCTGGTGTCGCTGTACTTGGGCTGTGGTATCATGGCCTTGATTGGTCGTTGGGCATAATTTCTCGGCTTAATGGCACGTCTTGTGGTTTGAAATGAACTTGGGTCGACTTGTCTAGGAATACTGCTCGAGGCCTGGATTTGAATATGGTTTCGGGGAGGATAGATATCCGGCTGCAAATGGCAGTTGATAAATGATGTACGTTAGTAGATATTGTGGTGCCGAGGCACTCACTGTTCAATTCGATTGTCAATATTCCATTACAATGAAACGATTGCGCGTGGGAAAGCTTTTGCTGTCTCGCGCTTTGTGTGACCTGGACCCTGACGTGCCCCGCACAAACAGGCACATTACGAGAGAAAGGCCGTCTGACCAGAAAAGAAAAGATGCAATTCCGCAGGATGCCAGGGATTTCATGCATCGGCAACGTGAATACGCCACTGGCGGGGGGCCCACTGCGTCGGGAACTGTCACGTATTAGCGGATCGGTGCCTCGTATCGTGTCAGCAAAGGGCATGGCATTTGTCCCAAGCTGGAAGGAAGGGTCCGGCCAGACTGCCAGCGAAGTCGGGCAGACGTTGATCCAGTCCAAATGCGGATCATTGAGTGGCTGGGCAGCACGACCCCTCGATTGGGGCCACGGCAGGACTGGAGGAAGCTTGAACAGGCAGGCAGCAAATGGCGAGCGGGCCAGGCAGGAAACGCCAGATGGGATCCAGCAGCAACAGCCAGGCAAAGACGTCAATGGCCCAGCGCCAAGATGCTGGCGGGCGGCGTTGGCGCCACGGGAGCTTGACCAAACTGAACTGGACTGGAGCCTTCTGCTGTTAACGGGCTGCAACGGACTGAAAATGTACTGGAGTGGCCCTGATGGAACTTACCAGGCCTGATAGACTTGGTGGATAGCCAAGTCTCTTCTCACTACGCTCTCGTGGTTGGCCCCAGACCAGGTTTGGGTCAGGGACAGGATGGCATCAGGCCTGCCCTGGCCTGCCCTGGCCTTTCGCTCCAGTCCAGTCAGTCCCTGGTCCCCAGTCGTTAGTCTCAGGCCCCATCCTCGCCCAGCGCTATTGTCTCGTCCACTACGTCACGAGACTGGGCATTCGAGCTTTTGATCCCACGCCAACTCACCACCACCGTCTTTGCTACGCCATTCACCCACTCGACGTTTTGCTCTTTTTGTCCAAACATGGCCATTGTGCCAGATCATGTATATTGAACAGCATCGATACATACCCCAATCCCCGAATTGCTGAGCCCTTAGCTCCTGCCGCCGGCTCAGAGCCGCTAACCCATCACCACCATGGCCGATTTCCATCCCGAGCTCCAGGCCAAGCTCGATGACTTGCAACGCGAGTTAGAGGTTAGTCAACTCACGACGTCTCATTCCCTAAGAATATCTCACAGAATTTCTGAGCGCTGATTGTCTGCCTACGCAGGAGGGTGACATCACAGAAAAAGGGTAAGCACCCACTCGTCCGAGTTCCCGTACCGTAATGAGACCACGAATCTGCGGCTTGCTACCGCTCGTCGACTGCCCTGCTTGACCATGATCGACCTTATCGATTGTCATTAATCGTCCTGACTATTCAATTTACTAGATATAAAAAACGACGTGCCTTGCTCCTCGCTCAATACGGCTATGGAGAACCGAGTGCGCCGCAGCAAGCTCCTGCTCCTCCGCCCCCCGCCATTCACGAACCCCCTCCCCCGCGAACTGGTCTACGAATCCACGATCCGGACAGTCCAACGCGCGCACCATACGATGGCCACCGATCCAGCGCTTACAATGCCGTTGGTGGAAGCGGTGCCGATCCTGAATCTCCAGTGTACCGCTCCAACTCGGGGATCAGCCATCAGCCGCCTGCCTCACATGCGCAAGACAACACTCCCGCGGGTCTCTTGCGCCCTGGTGGTGCCATAACTGAACGACCGATTCCCATCCAGCGCGATTCGCTATTCTTGCCGACAACAACAGCTACGAGTGACGTTCCTTCTCGAAGCGGAACTATGGTTTCCCGGGATTATGCCTTCAACCCTGACCAACACGGTACATACGCCGATACAGGTCACCAACAACAGCAGACGCAGCCGCAGTTTGACGGGAGAACTCAGACGCTGCAGGACTCCCAAGGTTACTTCTCCGATTTTGCTGGTCAGCAACATTACGATCAACCCAATCCGGGCGGCGATTATGCGGCGGCACCGCACAGATATTCCTCTGGAGAGGCTTTCTCTCCCACCGCGGCTATGCCTCCGATGCTTACCGCGAACGACCTCCCGCCTCCTGAGGTCTTGGAATATCTACAACCGTTGGAGCCAAGAGAAGTTCCGTTCGCTATTCACGATCCACACGACAACAATGTGCCCATGTCGCGGTTTGACAACATGGCTGCGGTGCTCCGACACCGCGCTCGCACAACGGCCAAGGTCCCTGCATATTGGGTATTGGACAGCAAAGGCAAAGAAATCGCATCCATTACTTGGGATAAGCTTGCATCCAGGGCGGAAAAAGTTGCCCAAGTCATAAGAGACAAGAGTTCCTTATACAGCGGCGATCGTGTCGCCCTGGTATACCGTGACACTGAAATCATTGACTTTGCCATTGCGCTGATGGGTTGCTTTATAGCCGGCGTCGTTGCTGTACCCATCAACGATTTGCAAGATTATCAACGGCTCAACTTCATTCTGACTTCTACCCAGGCGCATCTCGCTCTCACGACGGATAACAACCTCAAGGCCTTCCAGAGAGATATCACTGCTCAGAAGCTGACATGGCCGAAAGGAGTGGAGTGGTGGAAGACGAACGAGTTTGGGAGCTATCACCCTAAGAAGAAAGATGACATCCCTCCGTTGTCTGTCCCCGATTTGGCGTATATCGAGTTCTCCAGGGCACCAACCGGAGATCTGAGAGGAGTTGTCCTGAGCCATCGTACCATCATGCACCAAATGGCGTGTCTGAGCGCCATTATATCCACCACTCCGAGAAGCGGCCCAGGCGATACGTTCAATCCATCTTTAAGGGACAAGAACGGTCTTCTAATCGGAGGGCGGAAAACTGGTAGCGAGATCTTATTGTCGTACCTCGAGCCACGGCAAGGCATCGGCATGATCTTGGGCGTCTTACTTACTGTCTATGGTGGCCACACAACGGTGTGGTTTGACAACAAGGCGGTTGATGTACCGGGTCTTTACGCACACCTTATTACCAAATACAAAGCGACCATTATGGTAGCGGATTATCCTGGTTTGAAACGAGCAGCATACAACTATCAGCAGGATCCCATGACAACACGAAACTACAAAAAAGGGATGGAGCCCAACTTCCAAGCTGTCAAGATTTGTTTGATTGATACACTTACCGTTGATGGCGAGTTCCACGAGGTTTTGGCTGACAGATGGCTACGCCCCCTACGAAATCCGCGTGCGAGACAAGCTGTCGCACCAATGCTTTGTCTCCCAGAGCATGGTGGAATGGTTGTGAGCGTCCGAGATTGGCTAGGAGGGGAAGAACGTATGGGTGTGCCACTCAAACTAGAGAGAGGGACTCCCGAGGATTCCGAATCGGACGAGGAAGATAGGACGGCCAAACCCGTGCCTTCAAATGGTTTCGGTAGCTTGTTGGGCGGTGGAACGACGACAACAACCGAGAAGAATGCGAATACGGAAATGAACGAGGTACTCTTGGATCGCGAGGCCCTCAAAACAAATGAGGTTGTGGTTATGGCATACGGCGATGAAGTTGCCAAAAAGGCACCGAATGAGCCAGGGATGGTGAGAGTCGGTACCTTCGGGTACCCAATCCCTGATGCTACGTTATCGGTCGTTGATCCCGAGACTGGCTTGTTGGCGTCACCTCATGCTGTTGGAGAAATCTGGGTCGACTCGCCTTCTTTGTCTGGTGGATTCTGGGCGCAGCCTAAAAATACCGAACTCATTTTTCACGCTCGGCCGTACAAGTTCGAACCTGGCGACCCTACACCTACGCCTGTGGAACCCGAGTTCCTGCGAACTGGTTTGCTCGGTACTGTCATAGAGGGAAAGATCTTCATCCTTGGTCTTTATGAAGATCGCATCAGGCAAAAGGTCGAATGGGTAGAGCATGGTCATGAAGTTGCTGAGTACAGGTACTTCTTTGTGCAGCACATGGTTGTGAGCATCGTCAAGAATGTACCCAAAATCTACGACTGCTCTGCATTCGACGTCTTTGTCAACGATGAATATCTTCCTGTCGTTGTTGTCGAGACCGCTGCCGCGTCTACTGCACCACTCACTTCGGGAGGGCCGCCTCGACAACCAGATACAGCTTTGCTAGACTCGCTGGCGGAAAGGGTCATGGAGATGCTCATGGAAGAGCATCACCTCAGACTTTACTGCGTGATGATTACACCACCTAATTCGCTGCCGAGAGTTATCAAAAACGGCCGGCGTGAAATCGGAAACATGCTTTGCCGCCGAGAGTTTGATCTCGGCAATTTGCCTTGCGTTCACGTCAAGTTCGGAGTAGAGCATGCGGTGCTCAATCTTCCCATCGGCGTTGATCCAATTAGCGGAATCTGGTCGCAAATCGCTTCGGAGTCACGATCTAACATCCTCGCACCTGCTGAAAAGCAGTATTCGGGTATCGACCGAAGGGAAGTGGTGATTGATGATCGCACTTCGACACCCCTCAATAACTTCGCATGCATCACCGACCTAATTCAGTGGCGTGTGGCTCGACAGCCCGACGACCTCGCCTACTGCACGATTGATGGGAGAGGCAGGGAGGGCAAAGGGGTTCCCTGGCGCAAATTCGATCAAAAAGTGGCCGCTGTGGCCATGTACCTGAAGAACAAGGTCAAGATACGACCCGGAGATCATGTCGTGCTTATGTACACGCACTCCGAGGAATTTGTCTTCGCTATTCACGCATGCATCAACCTCGGCGCTGTTGTCATACCAATGGCACCACTAGATCAAAATCGGTTGAATGAGGATGTGCCCGCGTTTCTGCATATTGTCGCCGATTACAGCGTCAAAGCAGTCTTGATCAACCAGGAGGTGGATCACTTGATTAAACTCAAGCCGGTGGCTAGCCACATCAAGCAGTCTGCACAGATCTTAAAGATTGCTATTCCGACTGTCTACAACACGACGAAACCTAAGCAGAATAGCGGTCTCCGGGATCTGGGGTTGACCATCGATCCTGCTTGGGTTCGTCCGGGCTATCCCGTACTTGTGTGGACGTACTGGACGCCGGACCAGCGGAGAATAGCAGTTCAGCTGGGCCACGATACCATTATGGGCATGTGCAAGGTGCAGAAGGAGACTTGCCAGATGACGAGCTCACGACCAGTGCTTGGCTGCGTACGAAGCACCACTGGCCTTGGGTTCATCCACACGTGCCTAATGGGCATTTACACTGGCTCGCCCACGTATCTTCTCTCTCCTGTCGAGTTTGCACAAAATCCAATGTCGTTGTTCGTTGCACTTTCAAGATACAAGATTAAGGACACGTACGCGACGCCACAGATGCTGGACCATGCCATGGCTGTGATGCCTGCCAAGGGCTTTACGCTGCATGAACTGAAAAATATGATGATTACGGCTGACAGTCGCCCCCGAGTCGATGTTTTCCAGAAGGTGCGGTTGCATTTTGCCAGTGCGGGCCTTGACAGGACAGCCATCAACACTGTCTATTCGCACGTCTTGAACCCAATGGTCGCGTCGAGATCATACATGTGTATAGAGCCCATAGAGTTGTGGCTCGACACAAAGGCCTTGCGGAGAGGACTCATTGTACCCACCGATCCGGAGTCTGAACCCCAAGCTTTGCTCGTGCAAGATTCCGGAATGGTTCCAGTTTCGACTCAGATTGCGATTGTGAACCCTGAAAACCGCATGCATTGCTTTGATGGCGAGTATGGCGAGATCTGGGTTGACTCGGAGGCTTGCGTCGAGTCATTCTACGGTTCCAAGGACGCTTTCGACGCCGAGAGGTTCGATGGACGAACTGTTGACGGCAATCCCAACTTGCCCTATGTCAGGACTGGTGACCTCGGCTTCCTGTACAACGTTAGTCGCCCTATAGGACCTGGGGGCGCTTTGGTAGACATGCAAGTCCTTTTTGTCCTCGGAAACATAGGCGAGACCTTTGAAATCAACGGGTTGAGCCATTTCCCTATGAACATTGAGTCCTCCGTGGAGAGGTCGCATCGCAACATTGTGCCAGGTGGTTGGTAAGTATAACATCCTCGGGCTGTAACTTGTTGATGCCAACCGCTAATGCATTTCCTCACAGTGCTGTGTTCCAAGCAGGTGGGCTCGTTGTCGTGCTCGTCGAAGTCAGCCGAAAGCCGTATCTCGCATCGATCGTGCCGGTCATTGTAAATGCCATCCTTAATGAGCACCAGATCATTGTCGACATTGTGGCCTTCGTGAACAAAGGAGATTTCCCACGGTCCCGCCTGGGAGAAAAGCAACGCGGCAAAATCCTTGCTGGCTGGGTTACTCGAAAGCTGCGAACCCTGGCGCAGTTTGCCATCCGCGACTTGGACGCCTCGGCGATGGGCGAAGGCGGAAGTGGCAGCGGCAACGGAGACATGATTGATGCCAACAGAATATCGACAGGCAGTATCCGCAGCTCTGGTGTTCCTGCCGGAGCCTCGAGCCTAAGGAATGTTGAGCATGCGCCACAGATTCTGGAACAGGAGGAGTTTGATATGCAAATGAATCGCATGTCCCACATGCTTCCACCACCTGTCCCGGCTCCTCGGTCATCCATGGCCGCAACAGATGATCAAGTGACACCCACTCCATATGCTCATGGCGCATCTTCCGAGAAGCATATCCATCGTAAGCCGGTGGAATCGCAAGACTACTTTGAGAATGCCGAGCAGCATCCCAGCAGCGCATACGACAGTGACCAGCCTCCACCCGCCGTTGGACCCAAACCCGGTACATCAGGAGGCGAGAGCGAAGCAGCTCCCAACATAAGAATGAGCCTCCTTGGTGTTGACGGAAGAGAAGGATTCAACTTTTGGGATACGCCGCAAGGGGAGGACGACGAGGCCGACTGGACGGCAGATGCCATTATGCATATGAATCTTGCAGGGGACATGCCTGCCCGGCGGCCATAGATTTTTTGGGTTTCAGCAGTAAAATAACGCACATAGGATACGAGTTACATGGTTAGGTTTTCGCATAGGTATTAATGGGCGGACGAGTTTCGATAAGGCGCGTCAAGCGTACATATTGCTTGGTTTCAATTGGATTCCTGGCCAGTCGGCTTATACCTTTAACTTGGGCATGGGGTAGCGGTTAGTTCTTTGAATAGCACTTTGTGCATTGTATTTGTCTACTGCATTTTTTGATTCGCATTTTGTGATTTGTCCTGGTTGATTGGCCTTTTCAATTTGTGATTCTTCTTGGACTTGCACTTTGTGATTTGCATTGCCGATATGTCAATGAATGACTGTTCATGTGCATTCTGGGTTAACACTCGATTGCTGATTCTAAATGTCAAGGTATATTTCCGCATTTCCATTTGGGAATTTGATGCTCCTTCAACGCCGGCTACCTGATTATATATGTACTGTATTTAAGATTCCCATCGAATTCAAATACCCAAACCATATCTCAGACATTAAATTGAACATCCAGTGAGTTGCCCCCCGCCCTCCTCAAGAACCACTAATTACATTCTCACCGCCGGGTCTGTCCATGCGCCGGTGTAGCATCCAACTCGTATTGCATCTCGCCTGATACCTCCTGCGGCACAGGATTATGCTGCATCTCATGCGCCGGAGCAGGCGTATGCGACTGTGGATCGTAATACGAGTATTGCGGCGCCGGCGAAGGGCCGTTGCTTCCGGCCTTAACGTCGGGATATCCAGAGTGGTACTGGCCGTTTTCGCTGGCGAATGTGGAAGAGTAGTCTCCTCTGTTGCGCTTGGAGTTGCGCTTGTTACGGCGCCAGATGAAGAAGGCGCCGAGGGCGAGGGCTATGACGGCGAGGGTGACGCTGATGCCGACGCCGGCTGCTGCGCCTGGAGATAGACCTTTCGAGGAGTCGGGGTTGGAAGATGCGGTCGCGGTGGGCGATGTGATGGTTTGAGTTGTGCTTGCGGATGTTATTGTTGTGACGGGCACCTGGTTTTGTCAGCATCATGGGTGAAGATCGAGTGAGTTGGGAGATGGTGCATTTACGTCTGTGAAGGTAGTCGAGTAAGCAGCCTCATCGATATTCTTCACGCTCGTCAGAAGCCAACGCTGTGCAGGCTGATAAATCTTTGGGTCGGTGTCGCTGCTCATGAACATGGGATTCCCTGGATGCACGTCCAAGTTGAATTTAGTGCCATTCTGAACATTCTGAAAGCGATACGTTTGTTTGTTGCTCGGGAATAGAGTAATGTCCCACTTCTGTGTGTCACTGCCGTCGGAGCGCAGCATGCATGGCTGCGTGTGTTGCTCGTCGATCTCATCGGGGTTGTAGCATGTTCCGAGCTGCTTGGTGATGGTCCTGTAGGAGGTTTCGCACGGCGTATCGAGCCGGGTTGTTGGGATCGACGGGAAGGAATTGCCAGTACTGGGCGGGTTTCGGAATGGGGAAGCATGCGAGGCGGTCGCCGTTGTTTTTGTCAGGTTCGAGAATCTGGAGGGCGGATGTGAAGTTCTTCTTTTTGTAGTCGTCGACACGACCTTCTGTGACTATAGGTGGGTTAGTGGGTGAGATTGAGGGATCATGGTTGGCGACGGGATGGGTTCACTCACCGTGGTACCAGACGTTGGGATCGAGTTTGGCAGGCTTGAAGTCGCCCATCATGACCAACGTGAGGAAGCTGTTCTCTTCCGTTTGTAAAATGTGGTCGTCGCCAATTTTCTACGAGTTGTTTGCGTGGTTGGTAATCCTTTGTGGGTGACAGATGGCACGGCGACGAGTGGTTTCGTATGAGTCGTCCCACCTGGAGCTGATGGAAGTTGGTGTATTCGGCGCAGAGCGTTTTTCTTCAATTGCGAACGGTAAATACAAAAAGGGACAGAAATTGGTTCAACTCAGGAGTCGCGATTGCAGAAGAATTCAAGAGGTCCACGGGGGAGGGACATCTTCAAGCCATGACCTTCCTGAACAAGGATCGACAGCTTATTTCAACTATCCTTGCTCAGGCAGTAACCAGTACCGTTCCACGGAGCAGGTGCGGCGGCCCCAATCATCAGCCGTTGCGGCTTGCTGAGAGTGCCTTGAACCCAGGTCCAGAAAAGAATGGATCTGCTGTCAGCATGGGCTTCTCCTCATGGCGCCATGGTCGACGGCGTGAGCCCATGTGGGCTCTGGGTGCTGCCAGGACCACAGACGGTAAGAGCATGAGGAGGCATGCGGGATGTGAGAGAACGATCCAAGCGACGGGAGCCATGTTCCAAGTGAGCAGGGCCCCGGGTCGTGATGAGAGTTGTCCGGCTGTATCAAGATGCTAAGGGCGTCGTGCGTGGTCATGATGAAGTTTGATGGATGGGTTTCAGATTCCCTCCCACCTGTTAAAATCTGATGAGGCAGGAGCTGGTTCAAGGTGTCTTTCCTGCTTATTGAGCACCTTCGCAAGCTACCGCCGTTTCGATTCTTGCGTGTTCTTGATTAAGCTTTTAAAGTGTGAAAATATCACAACATTTCCTTTTGCATATATGCGACGTATAGGTTCTGCATCTCAACGTGTCCGACCTAATTTCACTTGTCCTGCTGTGTCTCCTCTTTTCTTCAGTGGCGTTTGAGTGGCTCGCCTCGGGCCGCTGTAACAAGCGCGAGCCAAAACTGACAATGCACTCGCTTTCGTACCCGTCTGCTCTCATCCAGTTTACCTCAAACACGGAGGCATGCCTATTGCTATGCGGGTGTATATGGAAGCCAGTAACCAGTTCTCCGCCCATTCTAATTCTGTCATCTTCTCTGCGTCATTTGTCGTGTGCAGGCTGGTTCTGAAGCCTGCGTCTCATTGAAGGATTAAGCGCCCAGCCTTATGATAGGGCTCATGTTCCGATAGTGGGCCGTTCGGGGCAGACCAGACCCTTTTCTCGCTGCAGTTGTTGATATCTTTAACCACGTTTGGGGCGGAGCAGGAGGCTTAGCACAAGGCATCATGGAGCGGCGATTCTCAAACCACAACGGTTATTTGGCGCCATAAGCGCGGCCGGATTCATCCATTTTTCTCCAAGGGATGCCTCTCGGGGCTCGTCTTGTTTCCTCAGTCCACACGATCATCCATCGGCTCGAAGACTGTCCCGGCTTCTGACGACGCTAAATCTCCTCGCTCGGCATTCCCTCTGGAACTGATCCCTTCATCTTACCAGAACATGGGAACCTGGTGCCGTCGCCCAGGACTCTGCCAGTGCGCTCCGGGCATTTGGGCTTATGGATGTGGTGAGAAATTAGCGCGACGCCACCGAATCTTCCAAGGCAGGGTCGGGCCAATGAAAGGCTACCCTGTCTTGAAAGAAAACACGAGGTGAACGAGCTCCCATTTTGAACCTGACATCAATGCAATGATAATTCTTTAAACAGTGCTCGCCATTAGATGAGTATGTTTTTCTTAATGTGGGAGTTGTTTTATCCTTGCAAATTTGACTGATCTTGGGTTTGCGCACCCTGATAGATGTATTGTCAACACTACTCCTTTGCATGCCAGCAACAAGGGTGGAAGACTATGCTCACACATATGCTTAGCATCGTGTTCATAGTAGCGA
The DNA here is from genome assembly GCA_000222875.2 of Periglandula ipomoeae IasaF13. Classification (NCBI taxonomy): domain Eukaryota; kingdom Fungi; phylum Ascomycota; class Sordariomycetes; order Hypocreales; family Clavicipitaceae; genus Periglandula; species Periglandula ipomoeae. The sequence continues at coordinate 57,832 of AFRD01000041.1, forward strand.
CAAAGCCACGACGGCAATTGACCATTTGAGCACCGTTTTTCGGTCACCTGGGATTGAGCATTGCAAAATTGACTGCGTTTGTCAATAGCATCTGTATATTTGTAAGGAGCTATCATTCAAACAAAGCCTCCTGACCAGCAGTCGCCATCAACCACTTGAACCACCATCTTAGGCATTCAGAGCCTCGGCGTGACGCTTGTTGTTCTTGGATTGCTTCTTGGCTGCGGCAATCGTGTTCTTTGCATTGCTATCCTTAAAACCACAACCAGTCTTGCCGGCCTGGAATTGCGCGCCGACGCCAGAGCAGACACCACCGGCTCCGTTCTGCTGGGCGCAACACTTGGAAGCGCAATCGGCGTTGGAGACGCAGCCTCCCGTGATGAACTGCTTGCACTGAACATTGCCGACGTTCTTGGCCCCAGCTGGGTCACCGGCAGCGTAGACCCCAAGGGCGACTATCGACGTGTGTCAGCAATCATCGGTCTGACAACAGCATGAGAGCACCCTTCTTGGTGATAGACTTACAAGTAAGAGCAGCAATCAATGTAATGCGAACCATTTTGATGTTTTAAGAGAACTATCTGACACCAGGTCAAATGTATTACAAGAAGTTTAATCTGAAGTCGACACCAGGTCGTGGTTGTGAGCAGGTGCAAGGAAAGAAGACTGAAGTTGAGAGAACAATAATGTCGAGTGGTGAATACGGAAGTCGCTACGAACGCATTATATACACAATACCGCATGCTCCGAACTATCTGTTCTCTTCTACGCGAGCCATTGTAACGTCTCTTCATGTCGGGTCCTTCCGACACAACCCCTGCGCCGAACGAGTAAGATTGCGCTCATCGGAGAATAAATTTAGTCCAAATAGAGCAATTTTCTGGATCTGACGTCTCATCGTCTGGTGTTTGTTATGCACTCTGGCAAGAGCATATACGCCGCCTGGGAGAACATGGTTCGTGTCGCACCATGTTGGCTGAAGGGGTTCAAGTCTGGCACACTTGGTGTCGCGAGTGCGTGGGATGGGCTCGAGAAGCCGAACAGGTATATGTCGTCTGGAAATGGGACAGAAATTATTTTTATATCACTCTGCACTTGCAAATGTACAAACGTTGGGAACGCATTGTATCGTGAGGGTGATGCGGGTAGGTTAGTGAATTGACGAGAGGACGGTCGTCGGCAGGCAGTGCCTACGTGAGGACGGATGTCATCTTCTCGCTTAAATATCCACAGTGAACGAATCATAATACTTGCGTGACTTTGAATGTGCATTTATTGACTGGAAATAGGTCCTGGAATCGTCCAAGTGGCGTAGCAGGTGAAGTTGTAGATGATGCAGATTTGAATGAACGTTCTAATAAAATTTGGAACAAGAAGCCACAGCGCGATCATAATAGTCTGGATCGGTAAATTATAGGCGCATCTCGAGAGTTTATTTAGCGGTATTATCGTTGGGACGACATTGACGAGGTGCCAGTTTCGTTCTCGACTGTTCATAGCAGACGGCTGCCTGTCCAAGCACTCGACTCCGTTTGCACTCGGAGGACGAGTGATGAGCTATGAGCTGGGTATCAGAACTGAAGGCTTCATCTTCAAATGTCATAGCGCTCCCGAAAACGCATTCGTGCTTTGGGCCTCAAGGTAGCACATTCTCAACAAGCTCCTGCAGCTGCTTGCAACCGGCGCCAGCTGCACCATAAAAATCTTCGGCGCCCGTTTAAATGTTCATCTTCTACATCTTCACATCTTCACCTTTACATCTTCGAACTTTCAAATTTCCACATCCTCTCAAATTTTCTTCAAAAGTTCCGACCTCTACAAGTTCATCTCTCTTGACCCCAACACTCATCCCAAACATCAACTGCTACCACTCAGCATCTACAAAAGTTCCCGTAACTATCATCGCTCTTGACACTTTATTATTGTCAAAATCTCTTCTAGGGAACAAAAGCCATTCTTATTTTCCCATAAAAAGCAACTTTGCACTTTCTTCCCTTCTCTTCTTCCCTTTCTTTCCCTTTTCTTTTCTTTTCTTCCTTCATCGCACTCATCGTCTTGCTCCTGCTCTAACTCTGTGGTCTCTCGTGCTCTTTCTTTCCACGTTTTATTATTCCCTGTCACACCCAGACTGAGGTCTACCTTTCTGCAAGATGGACTTCGACATCGAAGTGAGTTCGGAAGTCCTGCTCGCAATCGTCAATCACGTTTTCCTACCTCGAAAAGTACCAAACAAGCCAGACGAAGTCGAGTTTGAGCACCCACTTCTCGGAATGATCATAAACTCACTATCAAAGTTTCGCTCACTTTGTCCCAACGACGAGCTGCTTGAACATGCAGAAAACAGCCTCTTGGCGCTGCAAAATCTTCAAATCGAGACCAAGACTATGGATGTCAACAAGCTTCATGACGCATTCAAGCGGCTGGGCGATCGGGGTAAGTTCATCTGACCTCTGTTTGAAGTGAGAATAGCCAGATGATGCAACTAACATGTGAAGAAGACTTACAGAGCCTTCCCATCTATATGAGAGCCCATAATGCCGGAATGCTGATACAAGGAAGAGACGATACCGCCAAGTTTAGCATGTGGGAGCTAGTCCCGAATAACAATGCGATCCTAAACACAGCCGGCCGTTTGATACGGTTCTTTCCCGACGTTGCTACTTCGATCCCTTTAGCTGATTACAAGACTGAGAGCTTCCTTCATTTCATCTCATCGACTGTAGCAAGGATGAGCGATCGGCATACCGCAATCTCTCAAGAACGAGATACTTCATCACCCGCCGTTGTCACAGAACTGCTCTATGGCTACCTGTATGGTAGAGCGCCCACGTCATCTGACCTAGACTTGAAAGATGACTTCAGGGTTCAGAAAAACACCAGAGATGAGGTCGTTTGGGCGGAGCGCCACGAGGTGCCATGGCGCCGATCTTCTTTCTGGCTCTTCCTTAGGGTTACTCTTCAACTGATTGTGAGAGACGAAGATAACGCCACATTCAAAAAGTTTATGCTTTACTTCATGTCTTGTGTTCTAAACAGAGCACTGGATATGGAATGTGAAACCGATCTGTTATACTGCATGATGCAGAAAGTCAGCCGCCGACAACGGAAGCTTCTGCTAAAAAAACGATGAAGCTTGTATGGAACCTGTCACCACCGTTCTGGAACGAGCACGTGGAGTCGTTGAAAAGCGCTGGGAGACCATCATTGAATGCGAACAAAAGGAAAGCCTAATAGAGCTTATTGCTCTTGAGTCTGATGAAATTGAGAAAGATACTTCTTTCGAATTGCCGGATCTAGACAAATTCTTATCCAGCATTGGCAAGCGTCAGCCGATGCAGCCGATCGCTGCAGTCGATCAGCGATCATATCTGCAATCATTGACACCCGAATGCTTGCCCACAATACCCACCTTTAATAGTGACGAAGATTATTTGATTTTTAATATTTTTGAGTTCGAGGACTGGGTCGCTCAACATTTAAATACTTGGCTTCTACCGCAGCTTTCAGAGCCCTACACATGCTCCCAGCTTAATGGCCGAGCGACACAATATTTTGAAGCTGCTATGGCAATATATAAGAACAAACCAACAGGACTATCTACTATGATGCTTACAATATTGGAGCTCTGGATCGCATGTGATAGATCAGCTGCAACGACTACGCCGGCCTTCAACTCTTTTAAGCTCCCCATACCTAGCGAACCTTGGGCATCATTGCTGTTGAATTCGAAAGCCGATGTCGAGAGACTGTCAATAGCCAGAGATTACATCGATCGTCGTATTGCAGATTCTCATCATGAGAAGTCCATTCTTGAGGACGGAGTTCATTTCGCCAATGCAGCCTTCAATGAAAGCTCTGAATGCAAGCAAAGGCCGCAAACAGAGGAATCGTGGAGTAAGAGAACGAGAGATGAAAAGGTGGTTGAGTTAGAGAGCAAAAAGCTGGAATTTGATTCATTGATGGAAACGCACACATCAACAGGCTGTGAGTGCATGCAAGTATCCGATGTTGGCGGAGCTGAAGGCCTCACAGCCGGAAATTGCGAGGCTTGTCAGTGCAAGAATCGAGCGGAAGTTCTGAAAATTGAGCAAGTTGAATTGCCACTACCATCAGATGAAGCAGAACGGAAAGTTATGATATTCGAACTCTTGGAATTGCCGTCTTTTCGGTCTTGGAGAGACTTTTCGGTCTTTTTGATGATAGACGTACTGGCGGCGAGGGGCGAAAAGACTAAGCTGCCATTGACTGATCAGCTTTCCATCCGCCAATTTAGTGCTGAACACATGTCGGCCAAAAAGAACGGCAGCGATCGACTTTTTCCAGCATACAAAAGAGAATCTCATTTTGCCTCCCATAAAAGCTCAGCTGACAGTGATGCAAGCGATCGAGTGTTTTTATCCTCTAAGGACGTCTTGTTAAAAGAACTTCCTATCCATCCCGATCTATCCAAGGATGACGTCTGTCTTCTCAATGTGCGCAAGTGGCATTACATAGATCGGAAGACTTGCTCTCAGCTGTCAATTTCTCCCATAACAAGTCTGCCCCAGTGGCTCAGCATTCACACATCCACTCCTGAACTCCGACCATTCCTCAATCAGTCTCTACTTTCTAGTAGAGAAACATTAGTCAATGCTCCAATTGCCAATATCAGGCAGCCTCAAAGCAGACTGCTTCAGAAACGAGTCCAGGTACTCGCATCAATGCTCCTCGCCAATCGCACTCGATGGAGCTACGTCTTACAACAACTGGCTCAGTCAACCATAGACTTTAAACGAGAAGAGACAGTCCTGGTCCTTTCCCAAGTCTTGAGCCAGTCGACAGAGTCAGATGCTCAACTCCACTTCCAGAACTTCCTTAATACAATACTTGACTTGATCGATGAGAGGCTCTGTGTTATCCAGAAGAACTGGGATTCTTACCTTGAACTGTTGGTGGTGTGTCTACTTCTGAAACGAGCTGTGTCAGAAGGTCATACAGACTCCCAGGCAAGAGGACTATCGTACTTGCAGAGATGTCGAGATATTTGTCGCTCCTGGATTCGGGAGCAGCAAAGAGATATGAGTACGTCCCCCATAGTCGAAAAATTAGCTAAATTTGCCTTGGTCTGCGTCCAGACCTTCAGTCTCCCTACGGAACTGCTGAGATCCATTCTCCAAAATCCTCAAAATGCTCAGCTTCTTCTGGAATGCTCTATAAACATCAACCGCTATGCTGGAGTTCCGGCAGCCCATAAAGGCGACCAACTAGATGCAATCTTATTGCTTGCATGGAAGAAAGTATTACACCGTGCATGGCCGTATCTATTAGATCAAATTCTTCAAAGCCACTGTCTTGACGCCGCTTTAAGAGAAAGCCGCTGCGGATCCCAGTGCTTCGAAAACGGTGGGAAATGGAGTACAGAGAGCCAGGTATGGGTGAGAAAAATGCACGAAATAATCAATAATCAAACCATTCAGTACAATCTCCTTACGGCCGAAATTCTTATTGATGGATCCCCGGCTACCGAGATTCCAGCCAACTATACCAATCACCAGGTATATCGCACTTTATTCGGCGAGTCGCAGCCTGAGGTTCACCAGTCCAAGGACCCAGGAATGCAGTACCAACTAAAGGAACATTACAAAGGTTATTCTATATCCCTTGGCCTATTGCCGCAGCCATCTAATTTTGAAACCGCTTTCGGGGATGGTCCATGTGAGTTAGTTGTGAAGGCACATAACGATGACGACTATCTTGATCTGGTCCCAGAAAGAGTATTCAATGGAGGACTGCCCTCTCACTTTGTCCAAGACAATATACATTGGCTTCAAAGAGGTGAAGTGGTCTTTCAAAGCAAAGCATCTCCGTGGCATATGTCCACATTTGGATGGCGCCTTCAAAAGCATAGCGGGGCTTGGAGACTCATCCACTCCAACGGTGGTGTTCTTGTTGAGCCGTTCACAGCCACAGCCGAATATTACTCTACAATGTTCGGGTCCGTTGCAGAGAGCAACATGAATATTATTTATTTTCCATCGGATCAGCACATCGAAGTCCATCTCCCAAACCTACGTTTAGAGTTTGTGACCCGTAAGGGATCTTCAGAACTTGCATCTCGTCAATTTCCCGGCTTTCGATTAGACAGGGCCCAACATATTGGTACGTTAATCGGTCTAGAACAGAAACTTGTTTTAATCAACGACTCCAGGAACAGACTTATTCTTATCCCGGATGGTCAGACCGACACCAACTTCACAGGCGATGGGCGTACCCACGTTACGATAGACACGAGTCGACCAGGTGCGATTTTTACCTACCAGCTGAATCCTTACCTTGGGAGACTCAGAGGTGAAGCGCTCGAGAGTATAATGTTTCTGTCTTATCTCCACGCACTTACATCTTTTTGTTTACCTGACCCTTTTACTGGATTCACAGGCGCGCAGCGAGCAATATCACTTCTGGAATCAAGCGCAGTCCGATCCGCAAGATCTTTGTCTCCAAGAAGTCAGGAGATCCTGCTTCTGATACACAAATTATCGGGTACAACGGATTCCAGCGCCTGCGCCCCGAATATGTCTTGCCGGCAGACGGTGTCGTGGGTCAAAGGATTGAGTCCTCTATCCCACCATCCTTACTATCGCGATGCTGCCACGAAGCTACAGCCACGATTAGATCGCTCTCAGACAAAGTCAAAATTACTGTATAATAGAGCCGCAATTCGTTCTTCGATGTTCTATTACTGGGAATCCCATGCAGGATTGCCTACTGCACAAGATACCGTTTACGAGGGTCACTCAAAAGAGGACGCTTCTTTCAAGCCTAGAGATAAGCAGGCGCAAACAAGCAGAGGAAGCGATGGAAAAGCGCCTTCTCGCGACGATAAGCAAGCGAAACCAGGCAAAACATCGCAACCCGGGAAGTGCAGCGAACAAGATCGCAATCGGCTCGAGCGGGTTATTTCAGTATCTCAAGCCTTGAAACAGGGCTCAAATAGGTCGACTAATTGTCTCCAACTTCCCCAGAAGCAGAAATTCTGCACCAACATGCTCTCAGTTCTAAGGGGATCGGCAACGACAAAGACTACAGGCCCCGCAGCCTCACAAGGCAGCAAGCCTATCGACCTTGGTTATGACCCTGCTTGGTTTCGGAAATCCTCAGAGTTCTTCCCGGAACACTGGTTTCATATTTATTCCTTGTTCTTCAGTAAAAGCCAAATTTTGAATCCACACGTTACCTCATTCTTTCTAGCGATGCTGGCATTTGCGCAAGATAGCAATACCGAGCCTGTTCAGATCCTGACTGCTGCTTTATGCATCCCCTCACAAGATGTGCCCTCCATACCGCCTGTGCCGAGTGTCAAGGCGTTCAACTTACATAAGAAAACAAAAGCTGTTGAGAAAGACTTGAAACCAACTATCATCGGACTGATCAAACCAACAGTGAAGGGAAAAGAGAAAGAACGCTGCGTCAGTCAAATTGCGAAAGTTTTCAAAGACCAGTGGGATGCTGAACCAATGTGCCGCCCCCGGCTGCCTTCTATGGACAGCTCGCTCCAGAAGCTCACAGATCCCGGAAGGGTTTTGTTTGGGGTGCAGAGATACTTTGCTGAACTCACAGACAATTTGAAGCTTGAGGAAGATTTTCAGGCATGGTATTCATACCTGAAAAGTTTACCAAAAGAAAAAGCAATCACTCCAGCCGCTAAACCCAACAAACCTTCTGTAAGGCGCACTAACTTGACCATGGCAGCGGGAAGCATTGGTATCTACAGGTTGTTTGAGCATGTAGCTCCACCTATTGTTCCAGAAGTGGTCTATCTCGTTGACCTTGTCAATTCCTCAGATCAAATCACCAATCGCGGAGAGGTGGAGCGACTTGCTAAAATGCTACAGGAACGAGATACAGTTGCTTTCCAAAGGGGATATATCAGCAAGCTCTTGGAGAGCATACGTCAGATGCATCAGCGAAAACCACCCTTATGCCTGCAAAAATCTGTCGCGGAGACGATGATCACTATTGAGAGAGCTAAGACCGTTGCGCAAAATCATATCGACAAATTTCTGGATTGTATCACGCGCAGCCTGTATAATCCGACGTCTACAGGAAAGTTAGACACGCTACGAAGCGTTGCAGCAACAGCACAGCTTCCACGGCTGTGTAGTTATTCCTTACTCCAGCAGCTCGCATTTCCACATAATTTACCCCAGCAGTGGAAGAAACAACTGGTGCGGTTTGCGGATCAAATTACTTTCGTGCAGCTATGCGACCGCATGCTCAGCGCAGCGAAAACATCATCTCCGACTTCATTATCGTGTCTTCTAGAATTACACTCTTTCAAACCAAGACAATGGGATATTTATGGGTATCCCGAATGGCTTGTTTTCGAAGTCGAAAATAACATTCGAATCCGCGACTCACAAGCTGAAGTTGCGCTGGCAATGATGTTCCCTCCCGATGGAAACTCTATGACGCAACTGAATATGGGAGAAGGCAAGTCATCTGTGATTGTTCCGCTGATCGCAGCTTCTCTAGCATCGGGCCAGAACTTAGTGTGTGTTATTGCACACAGGGCCCAGGCAGAGCAAATGATTCGACTTCTGACGAGCCGCTTGGGTGGACTATTAAATCGGCGGATTCACTCCCTGTCAATCTCACGGTCAATGAAGCTTACTACATCTATGGCCTACCGGATCCTGGACGAACTGAAAGACTGCATCAAGAACAAGGGTGTCTTGTTTGTTCAGTCAGATTACCTGCTTTCAACTTCACCTCTTAACGTCCGATTGCGAGGCGAAACATACCCCTGCCGTGAAAGAAGCTCTCTTCGCGATCCAAACCTTATTAGACCAGAATTGCCGAGAGATCATCGATGAGAGCAACGAAGTCTTTTCAACCAAGTACGAGTTGGTGTATCCACTCGGTAAACCGCAGTTGATAGACTTTGCTTCGGAAAGATCAAGTGTCACATATCAAATCTTGATCATCGCGGGCGAACAAGCTGCGCTAGCAGCGAAAGAAGCCCAAGAGGATATCACATTTGCACCCAAGGGGCCATTGAAGTACCCAAGGATTGAGTTAAAGAATGAGAAGGGCGCACGAAAACTTGTTCAACGGATTGCAGATGAGATTTGCACAGTAGGCTTCAAGGGCTTGAGATTGGGGTTCAAGTCACGACCTTTATGCGAAAGAGAGCGTATGGTGGAGTTCATGACGGCCAGAAATCCTGACAAAGACACCGTCGAATTCATTGCCAACCTACCTATGCCTTTAATCATGCGAACCAGGCTCTATCTCGTTCGTGGATTGTTAGCGTGTAGGGTGTTGATCAGCGCCCTCCACGATCGCTGCCGGGTGCAATTCGGTCTTGACAAGAAGAGGATGCCAAGGACTAACTTAGCGGTTCCATACGTGGGCAAAGATATGCCCACAGCCGATTTAGAGTATAGCCACCCGGAGACTATCACCACCAAAACTTATCTCGCTTACGTTGACCAGGGACTCAGCTTAGCTGATGTCAAGCTCACCATTGAAGATCTACAGAGATCAGAGGATGCTCAGAGCGATTATGGTTCTTAGGTAGAGCCTGTTGCAGACTTCCCAAACGCCTTGAAGGATCTCCGAAGCATAAATTTACAGGACTGCGAAGCCTTCAAAAACAAAGTTTTCCCGTACCTCAGATTTCTGCCTGCTTGCGTCCACTATTTCCTTGAGCGCATCGTATTCCCACGTCAGCTCCGGGATTATGCATTCAAAATCTCGGTATCAGGATGCTACATAGGACGAGAAAAGCAAAATCCAGCGACGGGTTTCAGTGGCACCCACGACTCACAGCATCTACTTCCTCTCTCTGTCTGCCAGCAAGACTTGCCTAGTCAGGGGCATACAGATGCTCTTGTCTTAGAGATGATGCTATTCTCGGAGAATTCAATCTTACTCCTGGGATAAATAACAGATCAGATGTCCCGAGATATACTTCAGAGTATCTTGAAGAACGATCCTGGTATTCGCGTGGTCCTGGACGTTGGAGCACTGTTCGTTGATCTCACTAATGATCAGGTTGCTCAGCTATGGCTACAGATTGCAAACAAAGGGCGGCAGCTGAACATGAAGGGGGCGGTTTTCTTTAACGATGACGATGAGCTTATGATTCTGGAGGCATCCGGTCAACTAATGCGTCTTGAAAATTCGCCGCTAGCAAGTAACTTGGGCGCATGCGTCGTGTACCTTGACGAAGCTCATACACGAGGCACAGACCTGAAGTTTCTATTGAACCACCGGGCGGCTGTGACCATCGGCAGAGGTCTCACAAAAGACAAATTAGCACAATGCAGCTTTCTTCTCCGTTCTACTTGTTTTCGGCTTTTTTTGCGATCACAATCGTGCTAACCAAGATTTTAGCGTGCATGAGAATGAGACAGCTTGGAGAGGGCCAAACGGTCACATATTGCATACCAGCGGATGTTCAGGACCGAATTGAGAGGTCATTCGAAGGCGCAATTACACCACATAGCATTATTGCTTGGACGATCCTGCAGACTTGGAATGAGTTAAGCCAGCAAACAAGCCTGTGGGCAAACCAAGCCTACGAATACCAGCGACAGTCTAGTATCTGGGAGGAACTAAATCAAACAAATAGTGTTGATGATAGAATCCTGCTTCTCAGAAAACTACAACAGCAGAACACTCAAACAATTGAAGAGCTGTATCGGCCGCCGAATATCACCAAGACTGACGCGGGACCGGTCGATGCGATCGGTCAAAGACTCCTTGAACTCGGCGGTAAAGTTGAATCTCAGAACTTTGATAGCTGTGAAGAGAGAGAACAGCAACAAGAAACCGAGGTCGAGGTCGAGGCCCAAGTTCAGGAGCAACAAGTCTCCCAGAAGGCCGATGCGGAGGTTCCTGTAAAGCACGAACTCCATGATGATGTTGAAGCCTTCGCAAAAACTGGCATACTCCGACCGCCAAGAGGGCAAACCGGTGGAATATTTGACGCCTTTCCTACTTTATCTGACACCGCAGTTGCAAATGCGGCGCATTTCAACCTTTCGCAATTCACATCCTCTGTTAAGGTATCTAAAGCATTCGCGACTACAATCCAGAGACGGGGATCTGCGAAAATTGATGACTATGAGCGTGATGTGCAGTTTATCCTCACAACTGCTGATGCGGATGGTATCATTAACAACATGCTTCTGATAAGCCTCTTTGAGGCTGGGGATCTGTATCCTAGGATTCTTAATTCGACCACTGTTGCATTGCACTTGTACATTCCTCGACGGGATCTCCGGTGCGCGCAAATGGACGAAATATCTCTTTACACCGTACCTACAACTGCAAGAAATCGTCATCGCATGCCGATCCACATGAGAATTGAGCTGAATCTCTTCGCAGTTCAGCTGTATTTCGGCTCATTCAAGGAGTATCAGGAAGTTTGCGAGTATTTGCGTCTTGCATGGAGCGAATCGGAGGTTGGAGAGTTGAATCATGGCGAGGCTACCTTCATAGCCCCAGCGCCGAACGCCGATGGGCCAAGCCTAACTCGTCTGAACGCCCAGACTAGCCCTGTGCGATTCTTGAAGCTCTTCTTGAAGAACGTGCGGAACCATGGAGCTAGCATTGAGAAGACGCACATGGGGCGAGTTCTTGATGGGGAGTTCCTGACGGAGAAGGACTTTGAGCCGCGGGTTAAGCGAGAGAGGGATGAAGATGAGGACGGGACGAACGTGCCTGCAAAGAAGTTGAAGGACAATCAGGGCAAAGCAGTTGTGAAGAGGGAACCGGATTCGGATTAGGTGATATGGATAGCGATCAGAGTCGGCGATGGAGGAGGTTAACACACTGGAGAAATAGGTTATTTGCATGGGAGTCTTCACAGACCAGAGCTAAGTACACAGGTTAAGATCGCTAAGAATTCAAATGAACCATGACTCCCGATCTGAAGTTGTCCCTTTACTCTCGCCGTCGTAAACTGATGCAATGGTGGCGGACTCTATAATACGTCATTTACCCCAAGCCTTCTACCGTCCTACTCATGAACAAATATCATCACAATGCGTGGGCGCTCAAATACATGCCAACGATCTACGAGGACCCCCACCGTTGCACAAACTCATCCCTCTTCACACTCCTCCCCATGATACTCTGTCCCTCCAACACCTTCAATTTTCCCTTTGCCTTCTCAACCTCCTGCTTCAGCACGAGAATCGACCCCTCAATATCAGGATCAACAAGCTTGACATCCCCAAAGGGACTTTCGGCGAAAAGACTGTCCCGAAGAAGTTGAATCGCGAGCTTCACATCGTGCAGGTACGCACTACTTGTAATTTCGAGGCTTTCCTGCAATCCCTTGGCTACGTCGTCGCATTTTCGGGCTTTTTCTCTGACGAGCTTTGATAGGGTTCGGATTTTCGCATTGGGGTCGTCGTCTGTCGGCAATGAGATGGCGAGGCCGTTGAGGAGCGTGTCCAGCGCAGAATCTTCTTCTACGCCGGCTGAATTGCGGCGTGTCCTTGTACGATTGTTGCGCGTTTTAACGGGCGATATGGGAACGGGTTGTTTCGAAACAGGAGGGGTTGCGTTGACGGTCAATTCAGCTTTGGCTGTGGCCATCATGGCCTCGGCGGCGGCTTGGTGTGACTTTTGTGACTTGACGTGAGTTTGTAGACGGGCCATTCTTTCTTGTAAGTATGCGAGGCATTCGTTTACCTAGACGCGGTAATTAGATCCGAAATTCAGTTCAAGTGATGGGACATCGACGAAGCGTACGTAATTGAGGGACGAAGCGGTTTTGTTTAGGCTGTGACTACTTCTCGCAGTGATGGCATTGAGTGCTGGCTCCAGATATTGCTGGTCCGTAGACATTTGGGCAACGGAGAGAATCTCTGAATAGAGTGATTCGACCTCTTCCTGGAGTTCGGTCACCTCCCCGCTCGTGGCGGGTTTGGCGGTGCCGGATCTCTCTACCGTGACTAGTGCATCCAGGTATGTCGCATCGAGCCTTGTCCGGACTATCTCAACGGTTGTTTTGATCAACCTGGTGTGTGTTAGAAGCACTGTCCATTCTTGGAGAGTTCTACGTGAGGCCTTACCGCATGCATGTCTCTCTGAGCTTCTCAACAGCTCGCGCCTCGTCAGGATCAGGTTGGTCCAGCTCCCATCCCAGCTTCTGTAGACTTGACAAGAGCTTGTCATCTGACTCCAGAAGCGTGGTGATTTCGTCGTTGAGCGCCGGTGCCTGGTATTCCAGCTCCGCGAGCTGAAGACTGACATCCTGTGTGAGCTTCTCTACCTGTATTGGAAGCTCGTCAGAAGGTCTGTTCGCGGAAACAGCAAACACATAAACATTGGATTTACCTCTCGCGTAAGTTGATTCCTTTCGATCTCTTTCTTGCGCTGTTGCACACGCTCTAGTTCCTCTCGACGAGCCGCGCTCTCAGCTTGCTTCTTGACTAAACGCGACAATGCTTCTTGCTGCTGCCGCAGGGTTTCCGTCTGCCTGTTGATGCTCTCTGTAGACCGCTTAAGCTGCTTTGTGGCTAGCCTCAGGTCATCTTCGCTGACCGCCTGTACTTCGGACAGGTCATGCAGGTCCGCGAGCTCATCCACGCGACCTCTTTTGTCCAATTCTATGTATCTGTGACGGGCTCAAAAGTCAGTCCAAGCTGTTCTCGTGTCGAACACGTTATCAATGATTCTTGGTCTATAGAATCCTACGTTTGAAGTTCGTCGGCTGTCAGCAGCGTGTCGCTCCCCAGGTGCATGGAGATCCATTCCGCAAACAGGGGGCCGTGTTGCGGATCGTCAAGTGCAGCTTGCACATCCTCGCGCCTGGTCTGGACTTCGCAGGCACGGCATGCTTGCCATACGAGGTTCTCGGTCTTTTTTCTCCTCTCACTATCCATTGGCGCCGTATGAAGAAGCGGGGTGTCGTCGTTGGGATTTGATGGGCTGATGGTTTATTAGTGAGGGGGCGGAGGACGGAAGTTTGTATCACGATGCTGGCATTATGCGCTGACCGCCTTGAAGCGGTTCGTGGACGGCTGCAGAGCTCGAATGGTGAGAGGTGATTGCCCAAAGACGTGAGGATTGTCCGGGGTCTTGCTGCACATCAAAATGAACGAGATGACGATCGGGCAGACGTGGAATAGGAGGAGACCGTATTGCTCCCCTCCATAAATGCTGGTGATGTGGATGGTGTTGTTTGCTAGAGTGGGACGAATAGGTCCGCGCAGACCGGACCAGACACGGACCAGGGACAGACGCTGTAGCTGAAGTGATTCAGCGCAGTGAGGGGGGGGCCAGGACGCTGAAGGCTCCTATGGCGGGTCCCTCTGGGCCGCTATCCCCGGCCCTGGCGCCTTCGCCCACGGCGTCGGTGTCACTGTTCGACTAGCACCAGACCAGACCTGGCTGTGACAAACGAAGCAAGGCAGCATCATGGACATTTCCTCTTCACACAAACATCTTTCAAGTCACTTCACTCATTCAAGCATTCTAGTCCGCCACTATCCGGGTGGCCATTCCGTCTTGGCATTCTTTTGGTTCTCTCCATCCTGCTCTTGTGACCACGTCGACGGCCAGCAGCTTGTTAGTCTTTTCGCCATTTCTCCCAATGCTGAATAGGGGATCAAGTTCATTCGCAGGACAGATTCCTGCAATCAAGCCACTCAATATTTCCCAAAACGCATATTGCTTCATCTCAACAAGAAACTCCCAACATGCAGAGCTTGGTCACTTCTCCAGTGCGCCATAGCATGCCCTACTGCCTACATACCATGTACCATGAACCATGAACCATGGTCATGCCGATATAATACTCCCAGATTTTGTACTCTTGCATCCCAAGGCGCCTTGAGAATACCTCAAAGTGAGTTTTTTCCATAAATTGCGATTTAAAAGAGAACCTAGGTCCGGGCTCGGACGAGTTGCATTGATGGCGGCGTTGTTATCGCTATGGACTTCACTGACACATAAGAGTGGCAGATTAGACGCGACTGTACCATTCACCCCCGGGTAATAAGTGGCCAATAATAGATGCTCCTTTATTGCCTTTTTTGAGAGAATTGATCCCTTGCGAGTCTGGTTGTGTGCAACGTGAGTCTTCGTCTTGCGACATCAGGCGGATCACCCTCACCCACGAACGAAAGAAAAGCAAGAATGAGCAACTTACGTCTTCATCCATCAAGCACACTTCCTCAGATATTCTTCAGTCTGCTACTTTGCCTTGTGGTGTCCGAACATTCGCGATTCCGTGCAAGCGGGTTCGGAACGTGAAAGGTATATAATCTAGTTTAATTTATACCCTTTCACCTAGCGCACTTGTATCATTACATGAAAGCGGAGTCAGTATTATTATCAAATATCTTTTTTTTTGCCCTCTTACTCTTTTGTTCGAATCCTGATTCCGAGCAGCAAGCAATTTTTAAAAAATTCAGGCCCTTTTGGGTGAAGGCTATATAAGCTACAATAGCTTGTGTACAGATGTCCTCGGTCACCAAGCCGCAGCCGCACCAAGGAATTTTTTTTTTACATATTTCCAAGCCAATTCGTCTTCTGTTTGAGCCTTGGGCTGGGCTACTCATGCTTTCTTTTTCTTCTTATTTGTTGTTGTCGTTATTGTTGTTGGTTCTTCTCCATCTGTACGACAGTCCGACCCCAACCGCCTCATATACATCAACCAAATGACAAAACACCATCAATAATTTTTCTCCTCTGTTTTCTCGCGCAAGATTCAGCAAAAATTATGTCATGTATAGACGTAGCTCTGCAGACTGTGAGCGCGAGTGCAAGTGCTTGTAGCTACGATGCTCCTCGAGCGTGACGCAGTCTCCACATGCAAGTGTCGATGTAGTTCATGCAGGCGGCGACTTACATGGTCCGTCCACTGCATCTGCAAAGCTCGGGGTCGTCCATTGTCCTATGAATCGCAATGGCGAAATGGTCTCAATGCATCTTTTCTGTACGACGAAGACCGACGAGTGACCAGAGTGGCCGGGGCGGCGCGGGCGGACATGCGCATGGTGAGGACTTGCGTGATGCCGCATCCTTGAGCATCTCGTTGTTAGATACTCGTTCTCCAAAAGCCCAGAACGCCCGACAGAGGAAATAAAATTGCTGGAGAAAGGAAAAGTTTGCGCGTGTATGTGTCCCGGCACCAGGCATCACTTCCCCGTCGGGAAGCCCATCCGTCGCCGCGGCCTCCATTCACGACTGCAACAAATCGACGACATCAACACCACAAGCTCTTTACTCGTGCCATCCAACGCCCGCAGGTAGTCACATAAAGAGCAACATTGATTCACGTTCGAGAAACCCCCGTGACGTTCCATCTCGTATCAGCTGATCGATCCCGTATTCCCTTCATCTATCAGCGCCACGGTCAAGTTTCACCTGTATCACGTTGCCGATTTCGCCCCTGTATTTGTTCTACCGGGGCTAAACGAACCTTCCATGGCCACCGGCAAGCTTCCGCGAGACGATCCTGGCCAATCGTTTGATATAGTACGAGCCCATTTTGTGCGAGACTCAGAGTTCCATCGCGGTAGCGGTGACAAACGGAGAGGGCAGCCAAGTCTGGGTAGCCTATTTCCTGCTGACTCACACCCTTGCGAACCATGGTCATCAAGATGATCCTCAGAAGCCTAACAGGACAAACAATTGGTCGCTTGTGTCGAGTCCAATGGGCAGACGATCCGCGGGCCACGGGCCTGAAGGTTCACAGCCTTGAGGTAAACTCACATCTTCATCACACTCAGTCAAGAGCAAATCTACCATGTTTCTTGGCGATTCCCGTCTTGATACACCTCAATAGTAAATGAAGTAAATCCAATACCGTATAAGCATTATCTGACGTACGTGATGTGGTATGCCTCCATAATCCCCTTCATATCTGCTTCAGCCATCAACTTGCCATGCAAGAAGTGAACTCGTCGTGAATCCGCCCACAGCACACCCCAACATTTCCACCTCTCTCACCTTATCTTCAATTAACATCTATCCAAAACTCAACGTAACACCCGGAAACCCGCTCCCATCGTACCTAAAAAGCGCACGAACCCGACTCCCTTTCGAGAACCCTGTGTTACGATGATAAAGCACAAACCAAGCTATCTCAAACCACATGATCCGTCTGAATAGATACCCAACACAATTGAGAACCATCTTCTGGTGTTCAAATACCCGTGCCCTGGCCGACTCTTCCTTTTGAACCACAATCTCTCTCCGTACCAAGACAATCTAAACCATGTCCCATGCACTTTGGCGAAGCCGATGGTACGAGACTATCGACCACCTCATCGGTGTGGTGTTGGTCTCCCTCATCTACCTTACAAGCGAGTTGAATATCTGGGGACTTAGCCTGGCGCTGGCGTCGGCACATCTGCAGTATTTCGCGTCTATACTGGGGATAGTGTTTGTGTTTGCGGTCATGACAGCGGCAGGTCGATCTTTTCGAGGGTGCGATGTGTTCTAACGACGTTGGATCAAGAGTAGGGTACGCTGGAGTATTTCTCAAACGGGGTTTTGGTAAAAGTGAAATTGGCTAACCTTCTTGCCAGGTCGATTTTATCAATGCACATCTGGGCGTGGGATTCAGTGTGCCGATTATCATGCTGGATCATATGTTTAGTATGCGCGATATCGGATACATTGTCGCTACATCTAGTGAGTGAATCCCCAAACCATCTGACTAGAACAAACTCGGTTGCTGACATTCATAGTTGTAACAAATGTGGCCTCGTGGGTGGGAGTCTTCCTCGTGAGCTTAGCTGGGCTGGTTCTTCTCTCGACTTTCCAGTCGCACGTCTCCAAGTGTGTGCGACACCACCGGACTACGACTCGAATTTCAACTCGGCGGGAGGAGAAAGAACGAATTCCTCCCATGCCGTTTAATCCATTTGAGAGTCAGTGGAAGTCTGCCTCGGACGACTCGGTCACGACGGCTGATGACCAGTCCTCGTCGTCTAAGGACCGGCGTGCGGAGGCACAAGTTCCACCAGCACCAGAGTTAGAAACACCCGACAAGAGCACGTGGTACTTGTTGAAGAACCACGGCTACTTGTTCTTCTGCCTCGTTGGAATTCTGGCAATTGGCATCCCCTTGGAGGTCATTCTCTCTGACAGCAGAGCCCTAGATGGCTTCGTATTATGGCTCTGCTGGATCATCGCCGTCCGCCTGCAGCGAATGGTCAAGCAAGCATTCTTCCTGGTCGAAAACGTGCGGTACAGGCATACCTTGGCAACCATGATCAATCCAGTCCTGGTCACAACGACATTCATGCTCGGATACACCCGATTAAAAAGCGTTCTCGGCCAAAGCAAAAGCATCACCGACGTTTTGGACAAGTTCAGCAGCGGAACGCCCCTCTACTCAGTTTGGACAGCCATCGTGACTTCTTCGCCCTTACCCGAGAATGCAAGTTACTGGTTCGGCGCAGGCGACTTCGCGCTCTCGCTTCTCGAATGCGGCATCGTAGCATGGGGCTTCAAGATGTATGAGTGCCGCCACCAGCTATTCAGTATATCAGGCATCGCGATCTTCTTTTTCTGCTCTGTCGCCGCCGCCGGAAACGTCTTCCTCCCAATCCTTCTCGCTTCAAAGCTTGGCTTAGACAGTCCAGAGGCATTAGCTTTTGCTGCACGAAGCACAACCTTGGCCTTGGCTAAGCCAGCTGTCAAGACCCTTGGGGGAAACTTGGCGCTGAACGCAAGTCTCGTTGTAAGCAATGGCATCATCGGCCAGCTACTGTATCCATCCTCCTCGAGAAGCTTGCGATCCCCGAATTGAATCGATCAAGCGAGAAAGGCGATGAGCAGGACGTAGAGGCTGATACTCTCATGACAGTTGCTGCTGGAACGGCGATTGGAGTGTCATACTTGTATGAAGTCAACAGCTGCGCGGCACCATATGCGGCACTGTCCATGACCATTCTTGGTGTCATGACAGTGGCGTTCACAACGCTGGAGCCGTTCAAGACAGTGGTGCTGGATTTATCGTCGCAGTGAGTTCCCAAGTCAGGTTTTTGGCTGCTTGCCACTTGACGCAGTAAAGACGTTGATTCAACAGCCAGCTAGACGGCGGGAATCACGGGTGCCTTATATATCTACAATGGCGGCATGATTTATGACTTTGACACGAACAAAAGAACAGGGTGACATAGTCCCCAGGATAATACCAGCCTAAGCGCTTAAAAAAATGTTTGTAAACGCATGGTTTCTAGATCAAAACGAAGGTACAAACATAGCAGGAATGCAAATATCAGTATCTTTGAACATGGTATGATATGGTAGCTTAGTTGAACAGGTTGAAGCTTTTCTGATGCAAAACTAGAAGTTGCACGTTTTTTTCTCCTCACATGGTAGTATCTGTTGATGGCCCCCCAGCGGCGCCATAATTTTGGGAATCACTTTTAGGCTCGGTGTTTTTTTTTTACATTTACTCCAGTCTGGTAACACATTAGCTTAGTGAATTTTTACCTTTGCTTGCTAAGGCGGCGTGCGCGAGGATAGCGACCGACACGGTCATGACAAGAAAGTCTCGAAGGCTTACCTCTCAATCAAATGCAGCCCACTGGCTGTCTCAACGACCCCGCTCATCTCGCCAGGTCGCAAAGCAAAAGCGGCTTCCTCGAATTCTTTCTGCATGTCGCCGCGGCCAACATATCCAAGATCGCCGCGCTTACGGGCTGAGGAGCAGTCAGACTCGGTGGGGGCCAGATCTCCCAAAGAGATGCTTCCCGACTTGATCTTTTGCTCGTGCGCCTTGATGATCTCCATCGCTTCGTCCTTGGTGCGTGTGATTTCGGACTACATTGTCGCGGTAACTGTTAGCTTTGTCGCATGTATGCAGAAAAACCCAATTCGTAGTCTGGGCAAGGTCATGAAACGAGAGTCGAGCAAGTTGATGACGACGAACCGCTCGCCAGCTGCTGGGCCTTCTGCTATCCTTGTGCTTCACCAACAAGTGGGCGGCGCGGATCTTGCCCTCTGGGACGCCGGGGACAGCACCTGGCCGCGAACCCGCACTGTGATGGGTGCCCATGTACGTCTTGAGCTTTTCGGTGTCGGTGCCTTGCGGAGGTTCCCATCGGGATACCTTCTCGACCGAGTTGAAGTAGTACGGGAGGTTCTTCGAGTTGGAGTGACGAACTTCCCAGTTGGGAGGAAGACCAGTATCAGCCTGCAAGGTCGCAAAAACACAAAGAAACAGAATGTTAGTCAAACGTTGAATCAGGAAAATGGCATCTTGGCAGAATCGAGTGAAGGACAAGAGGATCAAGGAAAGGAAAGAGAACATGCGTGCCATGACTATACTGAGAGCGGCGCCGCGAAGGGCAATGAGAGCTGTTTCAGAGACCAGCTGCGGGTTTCGGGGGTGGAGGGGTAATAGACTGGACATACCATGATGGGGGACAAATAAAGAAGCTAGGAGGGAGGGCAGATAGATGGAAGTTGTCGAGAGGGCAGCTGTCGAGGGAGGGAGGGTGGACAAAGAGCCAGTAGAGATAATGAAGATGATTTATATGGTCAGGTGCGAGGTAGTGTTGCAGTTGAAGGTGCCGAGCCGTCGTCACGCTTGAATGGCCGTGGGATGGAGGTTGGAGCGAGCAGGCGAGGGGAGAAGAGAGGAGAGCAGAGGTCAGGTTTGGTGGGATAGAGAATGGAGAATGCGAATGGAAAATTGGGATTGGAGATATCGCAGTATCCAGAGACCAGGCCAGACCAAACTCGAAGCTGGGGGGAGCAACGAACAGCTTCCCCACGACGCCCAAATTCACCACCAGACGCTACGCTGACCAGCAACCTAGGAGCAACCTAGGCGCAAGCTGGGCCAGCTGGACCCAGGCGGGGAATGACGTGTGGCTGCGCAGTCTGGCCACGCCAGCCAATGGGAGCCCCGCCAGAGGGCAAGCCAGCGGGCAACGGAACCTGTGACCTCGTTGCGCCTGTTTCCATGAACAGAAGCCGAGTGCCACCAGCGCAAATGATAATCAAGGCCAACA
Organism: Periglandula ipomoeae IasaF13; assembly: GCA_000222875.2. Taxonomy (NCBI): domain Eukaryota; kingdom Fungi; phylum Ascomycota; class Sordariomycetes; order Hypocreales; family Clavicipitaceae; genus Periglandula; species Periglandula ipomoeae. The sequence goes on from AFRD01000041.1 coordinate 78,813, forward strand.
GGTGTGTGTGGGGAAGTACCTAGTGAACAGACAGAGAGTCCAATGCCCAATCCCCCTCCACGCATCCCAGAATGAGCAATTCCCGGTCGTCCTTCTTTCGAAGCAGCATCTCTTTTAGCTAAATCAGCTCTTCGAATGACGGCACTGCGCTTGGTACTCTGCCAACCCATTCTGCCCGTCCCAAGCCTCTGTGCCTGGGAGACACCACACCCACCTGCGACTATCATTTTCCCCTTCCCGCTGACGAATGGCCCCTCCACCATGATTTAACACGGCGCTGATATTGATCCCGAGGGTGGTCAGAGTACCTGGGTACATCCAACATGACACTTTCCCCATTACGCAGAGGTCACGTTCCTGCAATAGTAAAGCCATCACAGTCAGGGCAAGGTTGCTATCACTTCGAAAATCATGGCTGTTGGGTTTCATCCGCCGGCCATGTCTGCACACTAGGCGGCTTTAGGGTGGATATTCCAGACTTGGATATCGTGTCACTGGAAGTGGGAGGGAGGGGCCTTGTGTGTGACGAAAGTGATCATCTGCTTCATCCCATCGTTTCCGGCAAGGCGGAAGGCGTTCATGCACACTATTGCTCTCTTGCCTAGTGGGAGGGCCCAGAAAAGCTTGGTGAGGGAAGATACAGCCGCTTGCCACTGTGTAAGTACTATTATTGGACGCGTTGACGATGTTGGACCTGCCTTGGGGCTCAGAAAGGCGAGATGGATGCAAGACTTGTGCAAGGGACAAACCCGCTCCTGGTCAGGGCTGAAGCAGGTGGCTCATGAGGATACATGGGTGTCAATTTAGCTGCGGACTTATCTTCGTTTTGGATACCGAGGTAGGTACGAGTCGGGACGTCGTGTTGTTGTCGGGACTCGATACTGAAAGTACAGTGGCAATGCCTATTGCGCGGGTTGCCGTGCGCATCGACGACGAGGCATCTTTGGACGTGCCTTTTGCTGACACAGAAGATGCTAACGCAAAATGTTAAACAGCGTTAAGTGTAGATTCAGCGAAGCGCATTAATACATCGTCATGTTCGAGTGCGAATGGGGATATGGACTCTCAAAGTCGCGGGCAAACTAAATTCAAGCTCCTGAGAAATGTCTAAGATGAGATTATGTCTATAAGGCACAGAAAAGGAACACGATCCAACCTATCATTTCGTGCTGTAAATGTTGCCTCGACGTCGAGTAGTGACCTCGGACAGCGGGTCTTATTCGTTACCTTTGCTCTCATTGCGCATGTAGAAGATGTGTCTTTTCATGAGGCAATGGGCCCGATTTACTAAGCGCGAATCTCATGTCTCCCAGAAAGCTCCACGTACTTGGATGAACAAGGCACCATATAGAGCAGAATAAAGGAGATATGCAGAGTCAAGAATTCGATATTACAACCAAGCACGTTTGGTTGTACAGGGTGGGTGTGGAGTACCGGTTTGCCACAGGCATGGTGTAGCACCGAACACACGAGACTGTCGCCAATGTCATCGACTCCATAAGCTAAAGCTTTCTTCACATTTCATATCTGAAAACTATTCGAGCAGAAAGATACGGCACAAAAAGGAAACAATTGCCGTCAGCGCCGCTCTTTCCATTGAACAAATTCGACTGGACTCTGGCACGCGTGGCTTGTCAAGCTCTGAAGCAAGAACGTGGCGGAGAGTTTGCTGGCCCCACTTTCAGGCTGCTTCGACTCATCCCCATATCGCTGCTGCCTCTGAACTTTTGCCTCAAAAAGGGCCTGTCTTCTCCTTCTCCCCAACCCGACGCGCAAGTCTTTTCCCTCTTGCATCAACACAAAACCCAACGCAGCTCATATCGGAGAGCATCGGACCACTTATTCAACTGGTCATTAGTTATATTCGCCCCCATATTCGTATTCGTACCCTATCGAGCGCGACTTTGTCTGCAACCAAAACCACTACATACTTCTCGACAGACTTAGAATTCTACACTAGACCGAAGGGCATAACATGGCTACTCCACAGTCCACCATGTCGTACGAAGGCTCCGGCCCCAAGAAGCTCGAACAAATTACCTTCCGTTTCTGCTCAGAATGCTCCAACATGTTGTATCCTAAGGAGGACGAGGAGGCGCACAAGCTGCAATTCACCTGCCGAACCTGCCAGTATACCGAGGAGGCGCAGTCTACCTGTGTCTTTCGCAACGTCCTGAACAACTCTGCCGGCGAAACCGCCGGTGTGACTCAGGATGTTGGATCTGATCCAACGGTTAGTCAAGACCCGCTTGTTATTTGTCTTGGTTGTGGTTTTCCAATTTCTTGCGAAACTTGTGGGCAACCGGCGGTAGGAGTTGCTGCCACTGAGGGTGCGAAGAGGGAATACGAAGCGCCGCAAGCCAAGCATGGGACTGTGCCACTTTATTCAATCCTTGACCGAGCCCGAGGATCCCTTTGACGAGTACGACGAAGAACTCATGGAACCCGACAATGGCAACCCTTCTAGCCCGTCCATCGGCGATTCACATTCAGACACGACCGAGGGGACGGAATTTGCCAATGATGGCGCGATGATCGTCAACCTGTAAATGAACACAAGTTCCCTCGAGCTTGGTGCATTTGCTTTGCTTCGGTTTAAGTACACCACGACACCACGATACTATTTAATTCGGCGCTTTGGTTCTAGTTCCTCCCACGGCATAAAGGATTGTTTGGGTCATGGAGAGACAGTGATTGGCAGTCCTGAGAAGTGGCGAGCGGTTGCAGTGGACGCGTGTTTCCTTTCTGTTGAAACCTTTCTGTTGGAAACCGCAACCCTTGCATTTGAACCTATGGGCTGACACATGTTTCTTTGGTTTTCTGGCTACAGTTCCCTCGATCAAACAAGACGTGCCCCAGATGCAGCCACGAGGAAGCAGTATTCTTCCAGTCTCAAGAGCGAAGTGCCGAAACTGGCATGGTAAGCTACTCACTGGTCTCCATTGAGGCACTTGGAATGCAGCTTGCTAACATTGCTGGATGGGAAGAAACTGTTTTATGTCTGCTGTGAATGCGGTCACATTTTCGACTAGTCGTCGTTCACGCGTAATGATACCCACGGTCCCCTCTGAGACGGCGCGGCTGCCGAGGACTCGCGATGGAAGGGATGGTTTTGTTTTGTTTAAATGCATGCTTAATGGAGAAAGCGGCGTTCATGGGACGATTGTTGTGTAAAGGCGCATTGGTTATGTTATATTATGAACGAGGGGTTGACGGAGTGTGAGGCCCGAACCGGACATGCCACTTCGGATGAGATGGATACGGCTGGCCTTTTTCTTTTGTTCCAAAATAGACTCGACTACGAAACAGTCAACAAGTTCAGGTTTACCCCAGCTACGCTATGATGAGATCCGTGATTTGTGAATACCCTTGATGTTTGAATATAAAAGTTGTGAGATTCAGAGGGAGCTTTATGCCCTTAACTAAACGCCTCGCCGATGCCAAATAATTGTACAGTGTGTTCAACTCATACATGAGCAAGCCCAAACCCTCCACGAGCCGCATCTCAACGTCAGGCACTTGCCTGGATGAAAAGCTCGGCTGCTGCTTCCAAGAAAGCCGTCGTTCTCCCCCGATCGCCTCGTTTATGCCTGCATTGGAGCCATTGACAGAATCTTGCTCCACTTCTTCCTCTTCAGTTCCGCTCCCACGACGCCATTGATTCGAGATCCCACTGGGTCACCAGACTTGTTCAGGAGAACGCATGCGTTGTCGTTGAACTTGACCACTGATCCGTCTCGTCTTTGGGTAGGGTACTTGGTGCGAACTACGACGGCGTGTCGTATGTCACCGCGCTTGACCTTGGCAGCGGCAGAAATGCCTGCCATGCCGGATGAAGATGCGCCTTTCTGCTCTTGAACAACAACCACAATTCGATCACCTAGAGCGGGACTTGTATTAGACTGATTGATTCGGGACCGAAAAGATTTAGTTTCGAATATGCCGGGAGCGACGTACCAATCCGAGCATGGCGCTTCTGGCCGACGACGAGGGCGCATTCGACGAGGGCTGCGCCAGAGTTGTCGATGCAGTTCAGCATCGTCTATAGTCAAGTCAGCGCTAAAATTGATCATTCATCAAATGAAAAAGTCAACATACCTTTAATTGAATCATGTTGGCGAATTGGCTGGGAGCGCAACAGCTTCTCTGGCTTCGAGCTCGATATCGCGAACCCTTCACCCTGACAGCTTTCCTGGGTTGAGACTTTTCGATGGAGCGCATCACGTGCTGAATCACACGCCTTTGGTCGAAACTGGGTGAGCCTGGCTGGATGGTGCACGCACATCCCTGCGGTCGCCCGGCCAGCGCATTTTTGGGGGGCTGGGACGGCCCAATGCAGTGCAGGGGCTCCACACCTCTTCTCTTGTAAGGAGCCGCCAGTTGGAATGGCTCATTGAGGGTGAAAGGCGCAGCCAGGAGATGCTCTTTCTTACTTTCTTCTCACTTCTGATCATGTCTAGGACCTGTTGACGCGGTCGCGTGTCATTCACGGCAGGCACTCGGTATTTTTATCCACTGTCCCTCCCTTTGCGGCTCATTATCTTTGTTTCCTTTCATGTAATTTCTTTGAACGTACTGCTCGCCTGCATAACCCCCCCTGGACCGGTTACTGAGGTAATGACGTTGTGAGTAAGGAGTGGGCTTGTGGGCTGAAACTCGATCTGACCAGCAAACTCACTTTACTCTGACTGTGCGCTTGCTCGAGAACGGACGTTTGGAGACACAGGAAGGCTGGTTTTCCTGTCCACATTTGACAATTCTGGGGAACTTTGGAGGTTCGGCTGGGCTAGAACGACTAAGCTGCAGCGAACATCGGACTTTCACAGGGCTGATCCGGCAAGGTGGCCAGTTGGCCTTCGAACACAATTCTTTGTCTCTCGAGGAACTCGGAATCCGCTTCCCGCGACAGCAATGCCTGCGCCGAAAGTTGCGACGCCGGTGAAGCATCGGCTTACTCTGGCGCAATTGTCGGCATACGATGACATCTTGACGGATGCGCTGGTCGACCACGTTTACTACTGGACGACAGTGCCCAAGAATCGGCCATCTTACCACTCTTCGCGGGGTGTGTCGGAGGAGGTGATTAGCAGCATCATTCGCGATGAGATCGTACTATACAAGGACCTGGCTGCGGCGGAAGAGAGGCTACTAGCTACCGATGGATTGAGAAGATTTCTGAACGGTCTCAAGACGGCCAAGGAAAAGGACGATTTTAAGCGGCACTTGCGCCGGTATGTGCAGATCTACATGCCGGATTGCCCGTGGGAGGTCAGCTCTACCAACCGCTACACCATTGTTTCTCATGAAGCGAGCATCATAGCAAGACGATACATCAAGCGCAACGAGTCTATCAAGTATTTGTCTGGCATCCAAGTCGTCATCACACCCGAGGAGGAGCAGGAAATCTCATCACGCAAGAAGGATTTCAGCATCGTGGTGAGCTCGAGAAGCAAAAGCACGAGTCTGTTTATGGGCCCGGCACGATTTGCGAACCACGACTGCGACGCAAATGCGAAATTGATGACGACAAGCCATGCCGGGATTGAGATTGTTGCAATTCGGCCCATTGAAAGTGGTGAAGAGATCACAGTGACTTACGGAGACAACTACTTTGGAGAGGACAACTGCGAATGCTTGTGCAAGATGTGCGAAAAGGGTCTAAGGAATGGCTGGGAACCTGTGGAAGGTGTTGCCATGACTCAGGTCAACGTTGAGGAAGAAAGATCTGAGATGTACTCCCTGCGGCGGCGACGACGCGACAGTATTGGATCGCGGACGCCTTCCGTCACTCCGTGCATGCGGCCACGGGTGATGCGAACAAGACCGAAACACTCACGACTGAGCAACGCTCATGACTCATCAGCGGCTGCATCGCCAGCACCCGATACACCAAATGGTCGAAAGCGCCCAATTGATGTTATGGCAACACCGCCCGTGACTCCGGCCAAGAGGCTGCGACACACTATTGAACCAGTTCCCGATCTTCCAGCTCCTGTCTCGCGAGGGAGCTCCGTCAGCGAAAGCTCATCGACCAGCCATGAGGAAGCGGTTGAGACAGACGTTACTTCGCCTGAAAAGGAAACTCCCGAGCCCATTCTCGAGACTCCCATCAAAGTGAATACGACTGGGCAGACAATTCGTCGGGGTCTTACCACTGGCACAGCTCCGTTCTCACCCGAGAGTATTCGCAGTCTCGAGTCACCACGATCCTCACAAACGGATGCGATGAGCTTATCCCAATCGACGACAGATGCGACAGCAACCATGTCTATTTCAGCTATTCTCAACACAACCAATAGTTCCGAGTCAGAGCCGGCGACATCAATCGCTGTGAGCATCGAAGATGTGGACGAGACTGAGGTGGTGGTTGCTGCTGCAGGAACACAAAGTTCGAGAGGGAAGAAAGGGCGAGAATTCGTGAAGCAAAAATCTCCACCGACCAGAGTTCGCACCCCCGGAGATTATGTTCTCACTCCTCTCTTGCTCGCTGAGCCGGAAATGGCGTGGATTCAGTGTACAATCTGCAACGACTACTTTGTTCAACAAAACGCCTACTTTACCAGAGCATCATGCCCACGTTGCGAGAGACATTCAAAACTATATGGATACATGTGGCCCAAGACGGACAAGGCGGGTCCCTCGGACAAGGAAGAGCGAGTTCTGGACCACAGGCTTGTGCATAGGTTTCTGACGACGAGCGATGAGCGCAAAGCTCGCGGCAGGAAAGGTCTCCCAGAGCCGGAACCGGAACCAGCGGAAGAGGCAAGCGAGCCCGAGAGAGGCAGAAAAATGCAGCGCGGCCGGGGAAAAGGGAACACGCAGAAAATCCAGGATTCCGTGATGGTGAAGATCCAAGAGGATACGTCGGGTCTTCGTCGAAGCGGTCGGTCGCGCAGGGTTAGCAGCAAGCTGGAGGGATGACATTTACTCGGAAGACATGGTGGAGAGTAGAGGGACTAGGATATTTGGCAGACATGGTTTTCTCAATCGAGACAAGCCTGTGCAGCAGCATTGTACACATAGTTAGATGGGCGCTCTGTAGCATGTAAATTACTTACTATCATCTGTTCAACAAGATAATCCGAGAGAAGATCCTCCGCGTCAGTGGCCATTGTTCATTGTTCATTATGCAACACATGCAGGTGCGGGTGTCAGGTTTGTTCCTTGGTGGTGCATGTGCATGTGCACCAGGCATTGGTTGTGGCGGATGCTGTCTGGAGGATTGTGGATTGTGGATGCGGGCGGATCATTAAAGAATCTGGGGTCACCGTAGATGAGCTGGGGCAGCGGCGTCTCCCCATTCGCCCGCTGCGTGCCCACTAGGCTCAACTGAGCGGAAAGGAACTCAGCGGCCCAATTACAGCGACGCCACTCTATGCAAGGCACTGCTGGCCCTCAGTGGCCCCTTCACATGTGCCAGCGCCGCCACGGGGTTGCACAGAGGCGGAGGCGAATTGCCCAGACATTTATCGACGACTCAGATTTAATAGCCAAGCTTGGCCATTCGCTCTGTGTCATGCATCTGCGTCTCTCTTCACCTGGGATGTCTGCATCGCTCTTTTAAGTCTACCGAATTGATCCAATCCAGACACCATGGTACGTATCACCACTCTAGATTCATCACGATCTCAATGGCCATGTTCAATTAGCCCTACTCTGCGAAACAATGTCATCTTCATCGACACCACAGCTAACCTCTCACACACCCAGGGCTTCAAGCAATTCCTCATCGTAGCAGGCCTGCCCGCCGCCCTCGGCGCAGCATGCAGCATCGACTACACCAAGAACGGCCTCGTCTGGAGCGACGCCATCCGCATGAACCAGATCCAGGTCGTCGGCTCCCACAACAGCTACCACGTCGAGGCGTCGGCAGAGGAGAAGGTCTTCATGGAGAAGCTCTCGCCCAGCGTCAAGGATTTGTACTATGGGCATGATAAGTTGGATGTCCAATTGGGCAGTCAGCGGGTTCGAAATCTCGAGTACGTTGTTACACTCTTCAAACCATGATCGTGTCCTGGGAGAAACGGGATAGTATGGGAATGTATATTTGATGATGAAGTAGATTGGACATTCTCGCCGACCCCGAAGGCGGTCCGTACGCCAAACCCCTGATCCGCAAACTCGCCAACCTTCCCTACCCCGACGACCCAGCGTACAACAAATCTGGCACAAAAGTAATGCACATCCCAGATCTAGACGTCAACACTGTCTGCACCACATTCGTGGGCTGTCTGCAAATTATTAAGACGTGGCTCGACGCGAATCCCAAGGCCGTGCCGCTGGCCATCATGACGGAATTCAAAGAGGCTGATCCTCGCAGCGCAGCGCTGGGTGGTGCCAAGGCTGTGCCGTGGAATGACGCGAAGCTTCTGGATGGGTTGGATGCTGAGATCCGTTCCGTCTTTGACGCAAAGCAGCTCATTACGCCGGATGATATTCGAAGATCAGGTCTTTCGCTCGAAGAGTCGGTGCTGAAGTTTGGATGGCCGAATTTGGATTCTGCGCGCGGCAGGATTTTCTTTCTGATGGACAACTCGCGTGATGATAAGGTGAATGTTAAGTATAGGGAGAGGAAGACGAATCTGGAGGGGAGGGTGTTGTTTACGAATTCTCTCCCTGGGAATGCGGAATGTGCTTTTCAGAAGGTACGTCTATCCTTTTTCTTTGCGACTGGACTATGACTATTATGAGATGAACGGTGGAGGCTGGATGGGCAGTGATAGATGAGAGATGATGAAAAGCAAAATGCTAACTGTTGTAGCTCAACGACCCCGTCTCAGACTCCTACGTCTCCAACATCCAAGACCAAGTCAAAAAGGGATACTGGGTGCGCACAATGGCCGACTCGGCGCTCGGAACCGTCCGTAACTGCACTACCTTCCAACGAGATGGGGCTTTCAAGTCTGGCGCGCAGATTGTGTCGAGCGATTTCTTTGTCCCCGGTACGAGCGAGCGGTACGGCGGGTGCAAGTACGTTGTCGAGATTGGGGATGGCAAGGTCGCGAGGTGTAATCCTGTGAATGGGCGACAGGGGTGCGTGGATGGAAAGTTGGAGTGATTTAGTTGCAAGGTGTGAGAAACTTTGTGTGTTTATAGTAATGGAACGCGTGTTGTTCATGTCTGCGAGGTGATCGATAAAATACGTTTTATATCTAGCCTGACCCGCTTCATTCACAATCTTCACACCTTGGACTCAATATCCAGGCCCTCTAATCGTCTCAACTCGTCGTGTCTTTACTTAGAGCAGGTGCAGAAGAAAACCCACTTAGGATCAATAGTCGAGATCTGAACAATCGCTATCATCCGATATATAGCTGTAGGCATCGTACTTGCCTTCAAATTCTGGGCCACGTTTCTCGAAACTATGATCCAGGTACGAGTGGAGGGTGTGCCTGTATGGGTAGCACTTGAAGCAGAACTTGAAGCTGTAGCATGTCCTGCAGTGGTACACAAACCCTCGAATCCTCTGTGAAAAAAAATTAGTATACTCTGAATTCCAACGAAAGACATGTCCTTGCATGTACCCTGGATGGGCTGGCAGGACGAGATTTCTACAGGGTCGAAGATGAAAACTCACACATTGGCAAGCATCGCAGTATGCCGGTTGCAGTCTAGCTGTTCTGGATCGGTCCTCGCCCCTTTCCTCAAATTTCTTAGTCGTGTCCCCTTCTCTGGTTCCCGTGTCTGCTTTTTCGGGAGCAAGACCATGCTTGAGGATCTTGATGACTTCTTTGGGTTGTCCCGAGTACCGCGCAATCTTGAGAGAAGTCCATCTCCGGCCCGCAGCCGACACCACGATCGAGCAATCGGCGCCGTTCTGGAGCAGGAGTGTTATAACTTTCATCTGATCCGACGGCTCATCTACCATATCCCCGCCCAGAGACGAGGCAGTTCCACGCGCCGCCCAGCACAACGGTATCCAGCCATCGACGTCTGGTACATCGACGGAGAAGTCTCTCGTCTTCGATGACAGAATCATTTCAACAACCTTCGAACGACCCGGCTGCGATGCCCAGTGCAGTGCCGTTCGGCCCATTCCATCTCGTGTATTGATATCTCCTCCCCGAGACACAATTGCCTGGAAGTTGCCAATGCCGTTCAGTGCTGCGGCGTGTATCGGCGCGCGACCCATATGATCCGTGACATCTGTGTTTGCTCCAGAGTCTAAAAGGCGGTGAATGAGGTTCTGATTTCCTGCGAATGCTGCGATGTTGATTGGGAAACGCCACAAACCTCCCTTGGCCGTGACGTCTGCCCCATGGGCAATCAGGTAATCGACCAATTCTTCAGCGGCACGGGAATCCTCGCCTTTATGTTGTATTAATGCAGTCTGGAGCGGAGTGCCTGAAGTACCGGAACAAGGGTAATTCGGGTCGGCGTCGTGCTCGATGAGCAATTTCACGAGATCCAAGCTGCAGATTCGACATGCTTGTTGTATGGGAGAGCCATGCCAGGGTGAGGAGATGTTGACATTGGCGCCACGATTCACAAGAAACTTTGCGCGTTCTAATTGGTTCCTGGATACTGCGTTTATGAGAGGTGTGTCTCCCGCGATAGTATCCTGGATTTCCAACTTGGCACCGGCATTGACGAGACTGGTGAAGTTCGCAAATGGTATATCGACATGAAGAGCAGACCGTCCTCGATGATCAAGCTGGTTGATGTCAATTCGACTTGAGAACTCTAGCATGCTCGTCAGTGTATCGCACAATGCTGCCTCGTGAAGGGCAGGAATTCCATTTGCGGGTTTGTGTTTGAGTTCTGCTCCATTCTCTGCAAGAATCCGCACCACTTCTCCAGATCCATAGGCTGCTGCCATTATTAGCGCAGTGCATCCTTTGAAGTGCTCTTCGTCTCCTCTGTACTCCAAGTCCACAGTTGCGTTGAACTCCAAAAGGTATTTCACGGAACTGGTCTGTGATGTCCCAGCAGCGAACAACAAAGCCGTGAACCCGTCGCAGTGCCCGAGATCGGGGTCGGCACCGTTTTCCAGTAGGATACGAACGATTTCAGGATGAGAAATCGCAAAGTACAGAGGTTTCGTTCCATTTGTGTTCACATGATTCACATCTGCCCCTATTCTTACTAGCCGTTCGACCAGCACGCGATTTCCAGCCTCGGCAGCATAGTACAGTGCGCCGTTCTGATGCGATTCGAGGAGATTGACATTTATATCTTTATGATTCAGAAGACGATCCAAAGGACAGACAGAAGAAATATTGGCCGGGTTACATTTCGTGGCATGTACCAAAAGAGGTACTCCATCGGAGTCTTTGGCATTCACATTTGCGCCGTGCTTTACAAGCAGATCAAACACTTCTAGTTGGCCCTCGCTCGCATCGTATTCGATGACGACCTGTGCGAGAATTGGAGGATCAATAGTTGAGGCATTTGGATTGGCGCCGTTGGCCAAGATTATCTCGACAATATCTGGATGGCCTTGAGTAGCTGCAGAACATAAAGCTGTCGTCATCCCAGAGGAGTCGTTCGGATCAGCCTCAAAGCGCAATAGCAGCTGTACGCATTGCCTGAAGCCGCCTTCGGCTGCAGCTATAAGAGGCGACTTCGTTTCGGAGTCAACACCTGATGCAATCCCCATGGTAGGATTCGCACCCTTCTCAAGCAAGGCTTGGACAACTTGATGGTGTCCCCGAAGGCTTGCGAGGTAGAGAGCTGTATGGCCGTCGGCGTCAGGAGCTTCCATTTCAGCTTTGTCTTCTTCAAGCAAGATCTTGGCTATCTCTGCGTGCCCATGGACGGCGGCTACATGTAAAGGCATTCTGCCGTGACTAGTGCGGCAGTGCACATCGGCTTTGTGACTGAGCAGAACTCGGACACAAGCAGGATGGGAGTTACGTGCTGCAAGGTGAAGCGGCGACGCCTTAACGCCCTGCTCCCATTCCATCAAGAGGTCAGCTTGGGACCCGAGAACGATAAGCTTTTCCATCAAGCGATCCAGGCCAAGCCGCGCTGCCCTAAATATCAATATTGGCGACCAGTTAACTCCAATGGGATTGCTGCTATCCTGGAGCAGGTGGTCGAGCACATCAAGCAGTAGCGTCTCTTCCCCATGGGTCGCAGCGGCCATGAGGGTGTCTAACGCAACGGACTCCCTGAACTCCACCTCCTCCAAGAGAAGCTTCACAGCCTTTATTGTTCCCCTTGAAGCTGCCTCGAGTAGACCCAGCTTAGCGTCAGCTTCATCCCGAGGCTCGATCACATCCAGCACCCCAAGTCCGGTAAAGATGGAGAACAACGTCTCTCCAGGGACAAGGCTCCTGGTTACGCAGTTCGACAGAGACCAGTGGCCCTTCGCCCAAATTTTTGAAAGTGCAGAAAAGTTGGGTTGTGACTGCAATGACGGCAAGTCTGGCCGAGTGGTCGCCTGCGAAAAGTGATGAGTCCATGCTTGAACAGCGTATGAGACAAGATTGCTTCAGTCAGCATATGTAGGCATTTCGGAGCAGTCTGATTTGGTTGAAAGGAATGTGTCATTGAGGATTTTCACCACGCTTGACCTGGACAAGTATTCGATGCACAGACTTGCGATGTCATGATGAGCCGTCCCTTTCATCTCGTCCCATATAAACCTTGGTATCCCAGGAACTGACCCCATTAACACTCCTCAATCTTGGACTGGTGATTCTCATCTCATTCTGATGAGTCTCAAGAATCCCAGCAAACCATGTCTGGCAGAGTGTTATGAAGCTTTCTAGAAAGGACGAGGGCGGCTCCGCCAGCCCTTGACAGTCCTCTTCTGATCCTAGATAGGCAACTGTTGCAAGTTCCCGACAACTGAGTGGTCTTGTCGAGTAAAGAATCCAGGAAAGGAGCCGTCTGAGGAGGATTTGGTCAGGAATTTTCCTCAATATTCTGTCCAGAAGCTCCCGCAGCATGTCGTCGTCTTCTCCCATGCCTGCAGTAGTCTCAACAGGACCCAAAAGTTGGTCGATGGAACTTGCCTCAGACCATGCCTGCTACACGCTTGCTTGTTCTCGCAATACGTGCCGCGCCAATGGCTCAAGATTTTTCCAACTGCTGGAGCTGCTCTTGAACAACTCCACCTTGTAGCTGAAGCTCTGGTCGAAGCCTAAACAGTCGCTTCATCGCTTGCTCAACGCTCTCATCATCGCCAATGTCCAGATCCAAATTGTTCAGATTGATATCTATGCATGAAGCGGCGGCAAGCTCGCGTGATAGTGCCTTAAACCTGTGACTTGTGATGACAACTTTCCATGGACGCTCACTGGCCTGTGAGACACGCACAAAGTTGTCAAGAAAAAGTTTCCGAAACTTCTCAGTGAACTTATCAAAGTAATTGATGACGCAAATGATATGATCAATTTCATCGGCGAGCCTGAGCCACTCGAACAAATAGATGAGATCAGCGTCTGTCCAACCCGATCGGCGATGAAGCAGGGTGGACAAAACGTTAGCCCGACAGGACAAGCGCGAATAATGGCATACGATTTGAGCCAAAAAGGTGGAAAGCATATGCTTGATAGAATCACATCTTACGTCCGATTGGTCAAAAAAGAAATAGAGGACAACAGTCTTCTTCTTCCTTCTCGAGGTGATGTCTTCAAGGTTGTGAAAGGCTTGCTCTGCTGCTTCGCGGACATGGCCGTATCCATGTATGTAGAGGATCTTGGCGCCTGAGTGTTCAAGCCAGGTTTTGTACTGGCTGCAATTGGCAAGGAAATCATTGGCATACTTACTAAGGAGCGGATAGACGGGTGATGCAACGTTTAAAAGCCTGCGCTCGCATGCGACATGCTCTGCATTGACGTGAATATTGACATCTGCCAGCCATGTTAGACCATAATGCACTCTCACATAAGTGACAATATGCGCATTGTCTGAGCAGCACTTCTGTGGTAATGCTGGCTTTTGTAGTCGTTGCAAACAAGAAGGAACTAGACGCGATATGAAATATAGCAGGAGCAAGTTACATACCAGCCTCAACACGAGCTAGGGCTTCGGTCAAGCTTGAATCATTATCAGGCGTCTCAGCGATTCGCAGTTGTAGAGGAACTCCGAGGGTCGCACAATAGTCATCGAGTACCTTTTGCGAATGTCAGATGAATTGTCAAAAACAACTGGTAATACATTGCAGGATGCATCTCACTGGGTTTATGTGAAGTTGACTTGTGGTAGCGTGAATGCTGATAATCTTGCATCGAAGAGGGATTTTGGAATCGATAAATAAGCCATTAACCTCAGTCACAGCTGACGCTAATGCTGGTATCGAAGCCACTTGGGGACAAAAGTCAAACTTGGACGAGCTGTATCCGGAAAACAAGAATCGAGAAAGCCTGTCTTCCATGTCTAATTTGTCGACACACCGATGAGGGCAGCCGACGAACACCTAATATGTGTCAGACGACTTGGGCGTGTATAGAAGATCGGAATTAAGCTACCAGAATGCGAGTCATCTCAAAAATATCTGCCCAGGAAGTTCCGTTGAGGGCAGCCGCTGCAAGGGCCCTAGAAGCAATGTCAGAGCCTGGCCGCCTAGTGGACGTTGGGTGGAAGTTGAAATTAATACATCCTTGACGATGATACCCCCAATGTCGTGAGCAACAAATGTTATCCGTCGTTTCTTCAACGAACAATGTCAGCAATGTTTGGCAAATAACATGAAAATACTTGATAGCCCCTGGGAACCAACCTTGTGTTCGAGTTTCCGCCTGGCATCAAGCGCGCGTAAAAGTTTTAAGGCGCAGGTCCGAATAGCTTCGCGGCTTCGATACCCCGAAAGAAGGCGACTAGCGTCGTACTCGAAGTGCAAAATCCTCGACTCTGACTTCGAGGACGCAGCATACTTGCCAATCCACCCGTTACTTCCAGAACCACGGTCGGCAGCGGACTCGGGTGTACATTTTCCAAACATTCCGTGAACGACCACGAAGCTGAAGTTGTAGCTAAGATCAGCACTACCGTCACGCGTTATTGTGATATCGTGACGCCGTGTTTATCACGCTTACTCTACGGGTAACGAAGACTGAGGATCATCATTTGACGTGATTTCGGATGGTGCAGTCCAAGAAATATGCAAAGACTCAGTATCCAGACTCGTCTTCACGCCTTCGACATTGACTCCTGGTTCATGGTCATCAATTGATGAGGTGCTGGCTGGTTCTGTCTTTGTCCTCGGCTATGGAGAGCCGGTTGAACAAGATTCCGACATGGCCCAATTTCTATCAACTGTTACAGATTGCCGGCAATTGAGTTTACATTGACCCCGTGTGCTGTCATGGTAATTGTCAGCTGTTGTATTCGATCTAGTTGAGCCCAGAGGCGGCATACCGAAGTGACATCGATGCTATCGAAGACCTCTCGCGAAAATACGTTCGTGCTGTACCTGTCTGTGGGATACGCAATTCAATGGCTAAGAAACGCAATCAAGACTGCTTTCAGGGAATAGCGTGGGAACGAAGTCGAACAGTAGAATGCAAAGTGGCAGCATCTTGATTAATGATGGAGAGCGTGAAGTCGGTAGGGCCTCTATTGCGTCTAAAAAAAGACCAATACACATAAAAGACAGTGAGTGCAATGCAGGGCACAACGCCTGAGCCGTGAGGTTGACGGTGCGGCGTGCACCGTGGATTGCGCTCCCGTCAACAAAGGACACAAGGGGCGCTTGACGAATAAGAGCGGGTATTGAGCGTGTCGGAGCGGCAAGGAGGCGATGGCTTGACTTTTGGCTGTAACGAGTCTATGCTTCAAAATGATGGATCATGAGCTGAATGTGCTGCCAGACGCTGTTCTAGCTTCTTGTGTTGCCGAGCCGTTAAGGCCGTTCTAGAACAACAACAGTGAGCAAACAGTGCAGTATGTATGACAGACGGATCAGTAACATACTGGTATTTCACGAGATCGCAGGAATTCAAGCATCCGAGAGATTTGCGCAGGATCGTTGGTCACTTGGGCTCTCGGGCCACCACGTGTGTAGATCGGAGCCTCAAAGTATTCAGGGAAGAAACCCGCATATTCCCAGTCGATGATTGCTTTGATCTTAAGAGTCTGGGGATCAACAATGACATTGTGTTCCGACAAGTCATTATGGCAGAAGACGTATTCTTCTGTTTCAGACGGCTTGAGATTCCAGATATCCTGGTCTGTCTTTTCCATTACCCGGAGAGGAATGACAACCAGGCCAGATGGTCCGCCCAGGGTCTTGGACTTGAGCTTGCGGAGGGCGAGAAGGTGCCCATCGAGCTCCTGAAAGACAGGGTCCTTCTTCTCCTCTGAAAGCTCGCTCATCAAGACACCTTCGACGTATTCGGTGATGAGGTAGTACGCGCCGTCGTCCTCGAAAATGGGCATATACGGTTGGTACCGGTATGTCGGTCATACGACGGATGAATCGCAAGGACTCAGCTTCGTTCCGGAGCCTCTCTTTGCCCAATCGCGGGGTGTAAAGACCGTGGTAACCAATCTTGTACTCATGTGGCCGGAGGCTTCTCTTGATATACGAGGTTCCGCGCTGATAGTACTTCCTTTCAAATGTGGTGCCTTCACATCCTTCCTCGAGAGGAGGGGCTTTCCCTACGACTAGGCGCATCTGCCACTTGCTGCGATAAATCTGCCCAAGATCAGTTGACATGCGACTGGTGTCAAATTTTCCTAGGAAGGTGTTTACCTGGTGAATGGCCCGTGATGAAAGCCACTGCTGCCTGCGACAGCGGCTTAGGCTGTCAAATGTCAACTCAATTTAGTCAACCTGGGGCATCTCGTGTCACCACCCAGTCATTCAACTGCCAGTTCCCCGCATCAGCCAAACGGGAACAAAGGGCGCAGCTCATGCGGGGTGAATAAGTAGTTGGCGGAAACTGACCCTGGCAGGGCTTTTCAGAGTTCTGCTTCTTGATGTTTGGCTTAAGGCTGATAAAATCATAGGTGTGAGCTTTGATGCACGGCGCTCATGTCTAGCTACTGGGGCCGACGAATATTTAGCCACATTGATGCTCCTAGTAAGACTAGCAAATTTACATATCTAATTGTTAAATAATAGAAATGCTATTTTTATACATTTTGTATATTTTTATGTAAACCTAGCTAGACCCTCTTGAAGACTATACAAAGCCTTGCGAATCTCTTCCAACCGCTTGCCCCTGCCCCAGTCTATGATGTTGCGAACGTACTTACGAAATTGAACATAGTGCTCGGGATCGTGAAGCAAGAAGCCCTTCACGTTCGCCATGTAGTAGTCCAGCTCATTGTGTTTCCATGTAACGTACAGACACGCCTCAGTCCCGCTCATCGCGATGCTGAATGCAGCACTATTAATCGGTCGGTTTTCGTCGCTCCAGCCCCGTCTTAGCTGGGCATTGAGGCGTTCGACAATGTTGACGCAGGATGCTGAGCCGCCGAGACATTTATTTGTCGCCGCCCATAAGGCCCCGGCGCCGCTGGGCCCATCGCCTTCGAACTCGACAACGAGAAATGGATACAGTAGACCCTGGGCATTCGCAATGGGTTCAGTCCCCATGGTTATGAGCTGGGCCTGGTGATTGGGAAATGCTGATTCGGGATTGTATCCATAGAGCATGTTTGGTACAGGAGTGCTGACTTCAAACTCGGATCCAGTGCTGGGGACAGCGTGCTCGGCGATCGGTTCACGGTAGTCGAGATCGAGACTGTCTGCTGGTGTCAACTTCGGGAAGACATTGTCCCTGAAATAGTTCTCTACTTGAGGCCCTGCAGCCCCCATCCAGAGTTCATTCAACTCTATCCTGTCTGACATCCTCTAGCGACGGGCCAGGAGAATCACGATCTCGTTGGATTTTTTGAACGATTTCAGCAATATCCTCGGGAAAGTGTTCATGAAGGGTCGCATATGGATGTTGTTCGCGGCTAGGTTTATTCGTCGGTAGTTTGGTTCCTCAACAAGACTTGTTCCTCCTAAAACTTCAGGAGTAGACCCCGTGTTGTTGCTCGATGGTGAACTAGACCTGGTCGAAGCGGGCATCGACACCATAACGCCATCGCTTTGCCATCGGGAGCCCATAGCCGGTCCTGATTTCGTGATATGCCGCGGGAAGGGGTTATCTTCGCAGGACGATAGCGAGTATCACAGGTCGAAGTCAGCCGATTCGAGTCAGTGAGGAACAAACAATTCTATAATATCGACGATTAAGATCTGGAAAACCTCGAGTGCTCCAACAAAGGCCAATTGACAACACAAAGGAGAGTGCAAATGTAGCACAGATATCACGTGCGCTGTTAGGCGCGGTCCCTCCCACAAAGAGCAAAGGCAGGAAGGGATTATGCATCTGACTATTAAAAATAGAACCATGCATTGGGAGTATTTGCAGCAACACAGCTTGGACTGTGCGTAAGAACACGACCTCTTACAGCCGTAGAGAGCATAAAGAAAATGCCCCTGAAACCACTATTTCGAGGTGGACTACCCAAGACATCGCGACAAGAGCCAAGCATTCAAAAAGTTCATTGTCCTGTGAGACTACAAGAAGAGCGGTCGAGCGGTGTTTCTAGATTCCGCACCTCGTGTTGCTCATGCAACGCATTATTGTTGAAATCAAAACCCCAAGTGGTCCATGGCCGAAGAGGATCCTGTCATCGACGTCGTCTGAGAATAAAGACGAGCGTCACATGTTGCACAACGAAATATAAAGAATTCAGGCCATAATTCACAACAAGATCCTAGCAGCCAACTTTATGGCATCTTTCTCTTGACGTTGGCTGCGCAAAAAGGGAGCGACGACTTCCAAATCTTACCCTATACTAAATGTCGACCTGCGCAGTCACCCTCGCAGCCTAACGACGTCATTCTCGGGCGCGTTACTAGATGAAGAAAGATTACGGGCCGGTCGTAAAATATAAGACTTTATACTTTCAAAGTACTATAATATAGAATTCTACACATTTTTATTTTCTACACATTTTCTACATATTTCTATATTTATTAATACTTTGTATGTAGAGTATTGTCTTATTTAAAGGGTTGCAGCATGCTACGCAGACCTGACTGGGCATTTCCGCCCGCTGACCGTAGGTTGCCTGGGCAGACCGCAGTAGCCTGTGAAGATTACCTAACTAAGGCCGTCACGACATCGTATTTGCACATCGCACGCCAACATGATGAGCGGAAATTATTTTTGAAAGAGGGTTGAAAAGCAACCTTCCTTCGACATGGGACGATGTTCTAGCGCCGGAGGCTGCCGAACATGCATGCTACAACCGTTCGCTAAAAGAAAAAAAAATAATTAGGCCGACAAGTGATCCGATCAATCGATGGATCGCATCACAAGCATGCGATTCCTTCCGAACAGATAAAGCTATGCTTCGAATGACTTGTCGGAGAATCGGCCATTTGAACCACCGACCACCAGAGATACACACTCCTATATTATACGAGAGAATTTTCGGGCTCCGCAGTGGTAGGACCACTCAGTGGGGAGCCATTATCGTTTTGCATGATGCCAGTTCTGGAATAGCCTCGGAATAACCTTTCCTCTTTACGCAATTTATGTGATGAAAAAAAAATATATATATATATGTCTATGAAGTGAAGGATCAAGCATCCAATCCCGGGATTGTCATGCAAAGATTTTTAAGATCATGCAGAAACATAGTTTGGCGTGGTCAATCTCGGTTTACAATGCGAATTGTTTGCCGTCTGCTCTGTAATGAGTTGCTCGTGTCGCAGTGGTGGCAAGCGTTATCTTCAGGGGATCTCCGCTGCTGAGGAGACAATCCTGGCTGTCAGGTTATGTACTGCAATCATGGAAATGCCTTGAGCCACCAGTGAAATGAATGTACGCCGACGGTGGCTTTCTTCGCAGACGATTGGCACTGACTCCGAGAGCGGGGTGTTGCAACAATTCAGCAAGTCCGAAGATTCCGCAGCTGGCTTCGCATAAAGTAACCTTAATTTTATCGCTGTTTTCAAGGTACCAGGTTATCCGACTGGCCGTTGTGTATTGAGTGTCTCGCAATTGGTATTGGTGTCTCTGGGATGGAATGCGACAAAGAATAGAGGACAGACACCTACAAGCCTCCTCACGAGCCGGCACTGCACTCGCATTGTAATGTCGAGGCTTTTAGAAGTGCCAGGAACGAAGTCGCAATTTTAGGTCAGGTTAAACTCCCTAGATTTGCAAATCCCCAGAGCCAAGCCGGAAGCGAGCATAATAACAATGCCGTTGTGCAAATGACAAGAATCGAGGACCTGAATCATTCCCAAACGACCCATCTTAGGCTCTCATCAAAATGTCTTGGCAAGTGCTCATTAACCATCCTGGGACCCTCCTCATCCCAGCATGTGTGTGCTAGAGTATTACCATCTACACCAAAAGGGATGAGCTGGCGGGGGAGAAGTTTGGGGTTTGGTTATCACGAAACGCCGAGTCCGGGCCGGAAAGTCGAGATGCCGCGTCATACATAAATACATTGGAGGAAGGACATGTGGCGATTTGTCTGGATGCTGTGAACAATTTGCAGGATCAGTTCCACCTTCCAGATTCTGCCACAAAATTAAAAGGTCCACAGTATTGCTGATAATCGCAGTTGGAAGCAGTCGCGGGTTATTGTCTGAAGCAGTGTCTTTGATCGCGGAGGAAGAGGAAGAGTCAAGAGAGGATGACCACGGCTCCGTTGATTCCGAGATCCCTGAATAGTGGTCTTGGCATGGCCAGGAGGTTGAAGCAGCAGCCACTAGGAGGCGAAAAACTGGCTGTGCCAAGCACGGCTGCAAGCCACTCGCGGCTTTGGAGTGCCGATTAGCCTGCGGCTGCGAAAAAGAAGCTGCTGAATCTTTTCATCCACGCGTCCCCAACGACCGATTCAGCATTTTTCCCAGAGGTGATTTGGGACCAGGACTGCTGCAGGCTAGCGCACTAGTTCACCAGCGTCGAAATAACAGAACGCGCGTCCTTTCGGTTGAGGAAGTGAGAGAGAGCACTGTGGCTGCTGGCAGCTTGTGTTATAGTTTGGTCAGGGCTTTCCAATAGCACTGCATGTGGTGGAACAGCCGTCCAGTTCTGGCCTCTGCAGTAATAGCACCCGCGCCACGCTGAGCTTGAATCCGCAAAGCTGCAATGTGTGATTGTAACGCAGCTTAGCGGCAGTTTGGTAATACCAGCATGGATGATGGATGGAGGTTATTCTTGCGGCCAACTCCGGACAGTTGTACACGGCTGCAACAGCTGGATGTCTGCCAGTGCCAGTGCCAGTACAGACGCACTAGCCACATGCGCAGCTGGCGGTGGGTGCAAGGCGCGGGCTTGGCAGCAACCACCACCATCACCACACCGCCTGCCAATGCTCCTTCCACACCAACCACCAGCCTCGCCAGCTGCCATCGACGTCACCATGAACCGTCTTCATCAGGAGAGCAAGCGCTGACAAGGAGGTGTCGCGTGAGCACTGACAGCTGCCGAAGCATTGAGTGGGCCAATCCACCATCAGTAGTGGGAATCCCATCTCTCTGCCCACACTTCCGTGACCAGGTTCAGCAATTTTCATCCCAGTTGTAGTTGTCCAAGATGGGGCATCAATTGTTTGGTCCCGGAGACAAGCCCGGGTACAACGAAGAGCGCCCAGTCCGACAACATGGGTTCGATGACTCGATCGCGCCAAGGCATTCAATCTCACATTGATGCGTATACTCAGATGATACGACTTCGCAGGCAATCAAACTTGAGCCCCTTGCGAGCATGGCAGTTTCTGACTTGATGCTCTGCGTCGATGCGATGCACGTTGTGCGCGCACGAGCATCATTTGGTGAATATCCTGGAACAATGATTGCAACATCGGCAGCAGTCCCAGATGGAGTCCCCCGCGACATCTCATCAAAGCGCATCGATCGCCAAACGCTGCCACTCTGAAGGTGGTCGTGTGCCCGTGTGCATGTCCCCACACTCTGCAATCTCTGCCACAGACTTGCTAGCCTCTTGGCACGCGCGCAACGGTGCGTCGCTCAAGGGATGTAAATAGCGGCTTGGCAAAGAAGCGATGTGTGAGCCACGGACGGAGCATTCCAAATGCCCTGTTTATCATGTTTCATGTTGACCGAAACTCAGCAGAAGACGGGCAACGACTGCATCTGCCCAGAAGGTGCAATATGCTTCACATTTTCAAAGCTGCTGTGGAATGCTAATTCGGATCCAATGACGATGCGTTCAACAGGGGGTTGACTCGATTTTGGACCCCAAATCGATGTACATACATTCAATCCACGCTGCCGGGAGCGGGAGGATGCGCAGCAATTGTCAAGCCGACTTAAGCACAAAATAAACAGTTCATCAGCGGGCAGTGGGTTTCAGATGCGTCTTCACTTTCTGCCCCTGCGATGTGCTCGTCATCCCCCTGAGCCATCCAACCATCCCTAGCAGGTTTTCAAGACAGTAGAGCCACTGTTACGAGTGATGGTCGTAGTCGCCCTTGTGCCACAACGCACACCCTCCATCATCTGAAATGTTGAGGAACGGCCCTTGCCAGCTGGTTCACCAATGTCACGGCCATGAACTAATACCTCGGATATTCAAGAAGGGCCTTCTTTACTTGGGCGTCTTTCGTGGCACAATCCTTCAAAACTGATGGCCCAGTGGCACTGGTATCTTCGGGATTTTGTGTAATACTTGCCTAACACTTAATAGCCATGGCACTGAGTCCTCCGTCGATAGAGGCTAATTCAAGCTTGTGAGTGTGGAGCGTCGTGGCGGGTCTACAAAGACACAGAGGGGAGGGGTGGGGGGTGTGTGAGCTACAGCTGTTACCGCGATAGCCCAGTTCAGGGAAAGTGGGAGCGCAGCATTGAAGTGACGAGGCGGGAGAAAAGTCAAAAGGCCAAGCCAGTTGTGTTGGACGAGGCCAGCATGGCCATTGGTGGATGCTCATGGCTGGCAGTTGCTGATGGAGTGAAGGAGTGATGGAGGGAGTGCTCAACTACTCAAGCAAGGTTCGCGGACGGGGCTTTTGTCCGGGTCCGGCCACAAGTTGCAAGGTACGGACTTCTCATTCTCACTCTCAGACCGTCGCCTCGCTCACCTCGTCTCGTTTCGTTGCCGCCAGACAGACGACGTATGCGGCGCTCCGCAATTGCTTGAACATCCATTTCTCGGCGCTGCCATCCACCAAGAAGGGATGTGAACGTAGCGATCTGCGGCCTTGTTTGTCTTCGCTTCGTCTGCAACGTAGTTTGATGGGGCCGGTATTAGCCTAGCAGTCGTAGCCATTACTGTAGTTTCCTTGTCTGGTGTGTTCCGGGTTTGACCAGCTAGCAGATGAGCGAGCAGTTGAGCATTCCCTGACTCTCTGGCTCAGATTCTCTTTTCTCTTTTATCCTTGGCTGCCTGCTACAACCGCCTTTTTAGGTTTTCCTCTCCTTCCATTCCTCCAGTTGTGATCTTGTCTCTCGTTTCCATCTTTGTCCTCGTGCTCTTATTCCTCCTCCCAAATCCCGCCTCTGAGGCAATCACGAACGGGTATTGCGCTTTCAGCCAGAACCCTCACGCTCCCCCCAGTTGGCTTCCCGCTGCTGCGCCTCGCTACCCTGGTGCCATTGGAGCTTGTTTCGGCAGGCGAGAGATGAGACGGGCAATCGTTGTGCCTCTTGTTCGGTAGCACTAGCTGACGCGTGTATCATCGAGCCCGGCCACTTATTTTGGCACGCCACCGTCTCCGCCGCCTCGGTGACGTCTCCAGAAACTGCACCCTGACCGGCAGATTAAAGCCGGCCACCATGCCCCTCCAAGCTCCAAGAGCTTGTGCCCTCAGATTTCGACGCAGAGATTCATTCCGAGGTATGATATAGAAGTGCAATTTCGGAATTGTCACGATTGCACAATGGCGGCTTCAGCAGCTTTCGACGACACACCCGAGGGAGGGTGGAAGGCAGCAAATGGCATTCCCGTGCCTGATTTTGTAGAACCGGTGGTAAGTAGACCCTTTGGTTTGTGAGGAGGCATTTGTGGTCGCAACTTCTCCGACTTGTGCTGCAGCAAAAACCACTTTGCTCGACTCCTCGGTTCTGGCAGTGTTTGCTGACTTTTACTCAGCTCACCGTAACTGTGCTTCTCCTGGCCATGTTTTTCACTCGCAGACGAGACTATTCGCTGTTCAAGTCTACAAGCCGATACCAGCCGATTCCCGACGAAGAGTCGCCCAGAAGCTCAGACGAATATGGCGACCTCTTGACGCAACGCCAACACGACCAGTATCCCCCAAAGTACCGATCTTTTGGCCCGTGCTTGCGATTCACCACCCCCAACTCGAGCAGGTTTGCGACAAACTTTCACTCAAAGATACTGCAAAAGTTCCCGTTTTTGATCGAGATGTTCTACTGGGGAGTCAGTTTTGGCGCATACCGATACACCAAGGTCCTGGCGCAAGCGACCTACGGCGGCCAAAAAGGCATGTGGGATTCGGCTCAGCAACACGGATTGTCGATTCTCAACTTCGAGGCGCTGCTGTGGGGAGGCGATCGACAGGTACCCGAGAAGTGGCTCGAGTGGAGGATACAACGATGGTTTCTGCATGGGACTGAATCAGGCGATTACCGAGCCTGGATTTTGTCGTTTCTGAATCGTGGCTATGCTCTCGTGCATTTGCCGGGAACCGTCTCTTTTCTCGCCTACTATTACACCACGGCGTCGTCGCACGCGCGATTCTGCACTGTTCGTCGAACCATGACGCTGACCAACTTTCTCGCTTTCGTCATCTTCATTCTCGTCCCGATGATGCCACCGCGACTGATGCCTAAGGAATACGGCTTCGTCGACTCAGTCAGTCTGGAGGATGCCGAGTCTGTCTGGATGGGCGGCGATGCCCAGTATGCACTTCGGATATGCGTTCTGCATTGGCTGTACTTTTATTGCTGAAAGCGGTGTGGTCAGCGGCTTGTTTTCGTGGCTCGAAAAGATCACCATTCGAGCGACCAAGATCGAGGAAGACGACGAAGAGCCTCTCGAGGAACAACGCCGCGGCCCCTTTGCGAGAGCGGCCATGTTTGTATTCGGTGTGTGGTATCCGACGTGGATGCTCATCACGATTGTCAGCACGGCCAACCACTATTTCCTGTACGCGTTCGCGGCGGTGTTCGTCGTTCTGGCGGGTTATATGTTCAATCGCGTACTGTGCATCTTCTTGCCCATCGGGGACTACCTGCTTTGGATTTTGCGGCTCGAGAGGCCCATTCCGACGACGGGATGGAAGAAGAACCTGACGGTCGTATAATGACAGCGTTTAAATACACAGAGATATCCATGGTGCTTGCATAAGCTTACTGCGCTCCTCGACGATCATTTTTGATCCAGGAGTTCAAAGCCTGGCGTTGGTTGTTCAAATTTCTTGGCGTTATGGAACCATTTTTTTTGTCAGCAGTACGCAATAGGAAGTCGCCTTTACTAGGGTAGTCAGCGGTCATGTGGCGGAGAGAAATCGTCGATGACCACGGCATGGATCAGGTCGAAGGAGCCCAGAAAGAGGTGTTCGTTGTGAACGAAAGGCATCGCGGAGTCTCGAGCGCTCGAGGCCGTTTCGACTATTATCAAGTGACGGGTGGCATTTGGATGTGAACGCCATTGATAGCTAAGGATATGCAAGGCGGCACAACGTACATATTATGCACTGTAGAAGTGATTGTATATACACCAAATTTACTTTACTACATACTTCAATAGCTACAAGAGCTTCTTTCAAAGTTGGGTATGAGTCTGGCATTGTGATGGCGTTTTGGACTATAAATAGGTGAAGCTGTCTCAGAGCGGGCGGTTGCTCGTAAGCTGAATGCGTCGGGAACCGGTACAAGCCGGCCTTGGATGAAGACAATATCGTACTGCGCATCCAAATTCACTGACATTCAAACGAGTTCGACATGGATTTATACTCATACCTTTGAACCTGCATTTATCAGATTTCGTAACAAGCTGCAGTCGCATCAAGCCATTCCCGCACGATGCAAGCTTATCTCTGCCAATCTCGGCGGCAGCAAGTGGCGCCCCACCACCCACCCAGCTTTAGTGTCCGCCAGTGTCCAGCTCACGTCGAGTGCGCTGTGATTGTGATTGTGATTGTGACTCGGGTGGGTCCCGCCAGCTGTGCCTCGCTGCTCCAGACCGGTTTCGGCTATGGCGTCAACTGCCACTTCGATGCCGATAAAGCTGAGCCAAGGGTCCCTCCTCTCTTAAATCTTCTGTTCCTTCGAATTTCATCATCATCTACGCCCTCTCTCATCTACCATATCTTCGGAATACCGCTTCGTATAGTGCCCATTTGGTCGCTGCACGCGCCGTCACACATCCATGGCGAAGCTGTCTCTCCTCGCGCTTGGCGCCAGTGCCGTTGCGCTTCTGATTCCCGCCCAGCAACCGCTTCACCACACCGAGCAGCAGATTCCCATCAGCGGTCCTAACGAGGGCGATGCTTCAAAGCCATTCATCAATACGGTGGATTTTCAGAGCAAGATCAAGGTCGACAACTTGTGGCAGCGCGCCGAGAAGCTCTATGAGATTGCGAAGAAGGGAGAGGAGAAGTATGGACATCCTACGAGGGTCATTGGCAGCAAAGGTGCGTTTGATCGGGCAATTAGCGACTCTCTCCTTCTCGCGCTTATTGGCAAATTTCGAGTTATGTGCTAACCACGTGCAGGGCACTTTGCGACAATCGACTACATCAAGTCGGAACTGGCTACCCTCGGAGACTACTACAATGTGTCTCAGCAGACCTTTGGCGCCGTATCCGGCAGCGTCTTTGAATTCCGCCTGACGATCGGGTCTCACGTTCCCAACACCACCACCACGATGAGCCTGACGCCGCCGACTGCCCGCAAGGAGCCCGTATTTGGAGATCTCGTCCTCGTGGACAACGTCGGGTGCAAGAAGTCGGATTATCCATCTTCTGTCAAGGGCAACATTGCCTTTATTAAGCGCGGCGAGTGCTCGTTCGGAGTCAAGTCGCTTCTCGCAGGGAAGGCTGGTGCCGTTGCGGCTGTCGTTTACAATACTGACCCGGAAGAGCTCCATGGCACGCTGGGCACCCCGTCCAAAAAACAGGTTGCTACTTTTGGGCTGGGTGGGAAGGAAGGCGCCGAGTATGCTGAGCTTTTGTCGAGGGGCAAAGTGCTGTCTGCGTCGGCGTACATCGATTCTGTTGTGAACACGATCAAGACGAACAATGTCATTGCGCAGAGTACCTCTGGCGATCCCGATAACTGCGTCATGCTCGGCGGCCACAGCGATTCCGTTCCTGAAGGACCCGGCATTAACGACGACGGCTCTGGCTCTCTGTCGGTTCTTGAAGTGGCAGTTCAATTAGCCCATTATCGCATCAAGAACTGCGTCCGCTTCGCCTGGTGGTCCGCCGAAGAAGGTCTTCTCGGATCAGACCACTACGTCGCATCTCTCTCAAAGAAAGAAAACTTGAAAGTCCGCCTCTTCATGGACTACGACATGATGGCCAGCCCCAATTTCGCCTACCAGATCTACAATGCCACAGACGACACCAGCTCCGCTGGCTCACAAGCCCTCCGAGATCTCTACATCAACTGGTACAAGGACCACGGCTTGAATTATACCCTTGTTCCCTTCGACGGACGCAGCGACTACGATGGTTTCATCAAGGGCGGCATTCCCGCGGGCGGTATCGCGACGGGCGCAGAGGGCGTCAAGACGAAAGAGGAGCAGGCGCAGTTCGGCGGCAAGGCAGGCGAGTGGTACGACAAGAATTACCACCAGATTGGCGATGATTTGAACAATCTTAACCTGACGGCGTGGGAGGTAAACACCAAGCTGATTGCGCACTCCGTCGCGACGTATGCTGCGTCTTTTGAAGGGTTTCCGAAGCGCAGCACGGTTGCGGCGCTGAACGTGCCGGAGTTTAAGTATCATGGTAATAAGCTCATTATGTGATTGACATTTGTGACATAGTTGAGATTGCATTTTGAAGCATTGTTTTGGATTTTTTTTAAATAGATATGCATAGTTTTGTATACAATTTGATAAGATATAAGACTTGACTCTTCAGTGTATTGACTCAGTGTCTTGGTTGTGATCTGGCTGACGAGAGATGATGGCTGGTGAAGATCGGATTGCTTTGTAGTGTTGGTGTATTGATCGGTCATCAAGATTGCAGATACGATTCTGAACGTGCGAAATCCACATTAAATGAAGTTTTATAAATCTATATCTTGATTCTTGTCATGGTGCCTTCAACCGGTTCACTAAGTTCATTCAGACCGCGCTCGAGCAGATTGAGGGCGTGGCACAGCATGCCTTTGTCCATATCCTCAAAGGTCTTCATATAAGCTGCTGTTATTATATGAACTTCCACCTGGAAATCCTCATTTACGTGTAATCGACCCGGAACTTAGGCACAGAGCTGCTCTCTACCTTGACCTGTGCTGGACAATGTTGATTGAGCTATATCGAGACGAGTTATATACAGCCATCATACAAGGGCATCGCCTACATCATCATCGTCATCACCCCCTCCTCTATCTTCTGGCCAGATCTTACAAAACTTCTCCTCCTACCCGCAATACCCATTGCAGTACATCGTGAAGAGGTGACCACATCCATCTGTCAAGAAGTCAGAACCAGATATGCGAAGTAGGCTACCAGTGTGAAAAGGACTTTCGAATACCCTCGATTGTCCAATTCGAGTAACAAAAGAGCACCAAGAAAACTTACAAGAACTATACGTGCACTTCGAATTATTCTGATGCGGCAGACAAGGCCTCTTCTTGCCCATAACAGGATAATTACTGCAATAATTAGCACCAGTGGAGCACCCGCAGGCCGGAATACGCTTTTGCAGTCCGATTTGCTGCTCGTTGGAATCATCGCCAAAGAGGCTCGCGCATTTCTCCTTGCCGAACGCGGCTTCGCACATCTTTTCGAGTGCGTCGATTTCGTCAACGGCGAAATTGTTGACGATGGTCTCTGATAGATCGAGGACGGCATTTTGTGCGCGGGATAGGTTGGTGCCGTACTCGGCGCGGATGTCCTTGATGCGAGCTAGCGCCCGGGGGGGGCGGAATGCTGGAGGTATACTTCTTTGTCTAGGAATTCGGCTGTTGAGACGGCTGCCGTGCCTAGGATGAGGGCAGTCTTAAGAGATGCGAAATGCATTTTTGTGGTGATAGTACAGAGAAGAATTGTGAGATTTGGTTCGATGGTTTTGGATATACTGGATTGTACTTTCCCTCGCTTTGGATATCAGACTGGTTATATACTTCGTAGCTGATGACTTTCAAACGACCGTTGCCACTAGAAGCTATAAGTGGAGTTGCTTCTGTAGTGGAGTTTAGCAAAGAAACCGGTGCAAAATATGACCCGAATTATGCTTGGCTGGTTACATTCTAATAGACTTGGCGAGTACCTCAAACGCCTCGATCGTCAAAGATCAACATCATTACTAGTGCCGAAGTATTTACGCAGCGTCTCCGACTCCCAAGACTTTCCTCTTTTCCTTCGCCAGTCTTTCCTTGAGACTTATTCGTCCTCAGATTTCGTAGAGACATTATAAGCGCTAACAGTTCTAATTTCTTGGCATGTGGATAAATTAGATCACGCAGCGGGTAGAGGATTCATCGCAACGGGAAGCGAAACCCCGACGGCAAATAAATGGTATAGAAGCGTCTTCAGAAGTTACGCGGCCTGTGTAACTGCTCAATGCCTTGCCATCTCATCTAGTCTCTATATCGTCTACAAGAAGGTGTCTATACCATTTTTGTACCAATGTCATAGACAAGGCAGCCGAGGGTGGTATCATGGTCGCGCAACTTGCAGTTTGTTTTATGAGATAAACGAGAAAAAGCCTGACCAGTAAGTCAGAATGATACCTGTCCTGCAAGATCCTGATGCGAGCGAATCTGAAGGGTGTAGCTGGCAAACAAAATACGCATTGTAGTGTGCAGCAAACCCAGTTGCGTGTTCCAAAGGGCAGACCCTCTGCGCTTCAACAAAGTCATGCAGAATGTAGACCAAGGCCCTTGGCGATTCAGTCCTGTATAGCGCGGCCGATCGGCCGTTGGAAATGGCTGTTAGCTAAACCTCGACCGCAACTCTGCGTCCGGAGCGGGACATGCCTCTCAGGCAGGGTTACTGTCCATGAACACGGCAAACTCAGACAAATTGAGCTCCCACGTTTGGTCGACCAGCGGGTCTATCTTTAAGATTGTTCCAGCCAAGGCCAATCAAGTTCAACTTGCCAAGTGAAGCCGGCGGTGGAGAAACCCCAAAAGAAAGTTGCTTGCGACAACAACGGACGAGAGAAGCAGGGATCAACAACGCTAAACCTATGCTTAATAGCCGACCGTTGGATAGATCAGAAGCCAAGCATAATTCGGGTCAACTTTTGCATCAATTTCTACGTTATTGACGGCGATGAAGGACCCGTCTTACTTGTAATTGTCCTGAATTACAGAGGGCGCAGCAGTTCCATGAGTTCTCTAATTCATTTTTGGCAGGTTACATTGACGCTAGGTTGCTTTTATATTAAACAACACCACTTTCCGAGATAGTCTCTGTTAATCAACAAAGGGTATAAGACGAGTCTGACATAACCATTTCATCTGCAAAATATAACTTATAGGCGCCAGCTCATCTCGTCATCACTCATTCCAATATACTATAACCCCCTTGTTCATTCTGCCAAGATGAAGTTCTTTGTGCCTCTTTTTGTCTCTGTGGCCCTCGCTGCCAGTACTGAGAAGTACTACTCGCCAAGCGCAGACCTTACTTGCACTGTGGATGAGAGCAGCGGCATCACATCCTGCAGGGCCGGTCGCGGTGAAGATGCCCAGATAGTATGTCCATCAAGATATCTGTCCCTCTTCTTCCTTGTGCAAGACCGAAATTGATAACTAATACGAGCACGTCAAGATCACCAATGATGAGAAATTCCACCTCGCCAAAAGAATTGGCTCCTGCGATTTTAACATTCCATGGTTCTCGGTTTGTGCAGCCAGTTGCGCCAGACAGCAATGTGGTTTATCTTATTGTGACAAGGGCATCTGCCGCTGAGGAGAATGTGTGTAAGAAGTTGGTTGGGTCTTGTGTGTCAGAGGGGAATTACGCAGGTCATATCAGCATTAGAGTGCAATAGTATTTTCTGTCGGCGCTCAATCTCAATAAGACGCTGTTGTCAAGATATACCTCGCTCTGCTTTAATTTGCTGCTTTGATATCCGACCATTGGACTGTAACGTAGCGTGTTACAACTTTTTTTTTCGGGGGTGATCAAGGTTAGTCTGCACGGAAGCAAGTTGATTCCATCACTAGCTGTCTGAGTTTATTCTACGCTATAAATATTTAAGCAATTTTGATGCCACAAGCGGGCATAACCTATATCAACTCAACACGGCTGTTCGGCATCAAGTAGCCGAGCAACATGAAACTTGGCTGAAGAGAGCAGCACTGCAGTGCTTGAGGAACAAGCGATGGTTAGCCTTGTTTAAAATGAAATACTCGCCACACACAACTCTGGAGAACATGACTATGATTCCACTTTTTATGCGGGCAATCAACAGTCTTTCATTTTTAACCAAGCTGCCCTGGGGAATTGTACGGTAGACATTCTCTCTGAGTAATAGACAGCTCAACAAGTCACCAACAAGCGAATATACGGCCGAATTGCGCTCAAAGTGAAGTTCAAGAAACGCTCTGGCAAGGTGCTCTGGCCAAAACTCAATTCCCGTGATAAATTATGTTTCTTAAGAAGAGGACATAAGATATTGGGCCAAAGAAGTAAGAGGCATACATTACCTCGGCGACTTAATTAGTAATGACAGGATGGGCACACCCCTATTTGCGCAATGACGTTCGACTAAGCAAGTAAGCAAAAACAAGGAATGCTCAGGTATAGGACCTCAACCACAACTTTGATGACAAAACAAAAACTCGGTCGATACCTCTAAGGAGCGGCATAGCAGCTTAGCAAGCTATTATAAGTTCGTTCTAGCGGATCTGGAGGATCGGGCTTGCTCGTGTCTAATTTATCGTGTGGCGTTGCCACGGCGGGCCATCACTAGACGTTTTTAGCGCGCCACGACGCACGTTGGCTTTTCGTCCAACCACGTTCAATCACATATCCCAAAACGCCAAGCTCGTGGTGATCATCCACGGATTGACTGGGGGGTGAAAAGCCGTCTGGAATTCGCCTTCAAAGTCATAGGGGCACGATTACTAAAAGCTTTTGCAATATAAATACGTCCTTGTATCCTTTCAATAGTGGGAAAAAAGACACAGCTAGCAAATCATTCACACCATTCCTCATCAACGATCAGCACTTTGTGTCAAGAAAAGACGTTGAAAGAAATCATAATGAGTCCTCACGCAAGGCCGCGATTTGAAGGCACGGATGCCAATCCTCAACCACTGGCGGAGCTGTTGCAATTCCCTTTCAGCAAGCAAGTCGCAAAGAATCGCTTCCTGAAAGCATCCATGTCCGAGAAGTTGGCCACCTACTCGCCAACGGACCTCTCCTCGCGGGGTGTCCCGACCGAGGAATTGATTCATCTCTACGGCGAATGGAGCGACCAATCCTGGGGTGTACTGCTTTCGGGTAATATCATGATAGATAGCGCACACCTCGAGGATGCGGGCAATGCAGTCATCCCTTCCGACGCGCGCTTTTCTGGAGAGCGCTTCGAGAAATTCCAACAGCTAGCTAGCGCAGCAAAGAAAAACGGCAGGTGAGTAATTGATCATGTTATGCTCGAGTTCTCCGTCCATACTTGAGTTGTCTGACTCGCTGGAACAGTCTCTTCATCGGGCAATTATCACACCCTGGGAGACAATCGCCTGAGAAAGTTCAGCCAAACCCGCTAAGCGCTAGCGACGTCCAGCTGAAGCGTACGAACGGTGTTAGCTATGGAAAACCTAGAGCTGTCACTGAATAAGATCTTGCTCACATCATAGATGCATTCGCGCACGGGGCCGAGTTCTTGGAAAAGGCAGGCTTCGATGGTGCCATGCTTCACGCCGCTCATGGCTACTTGCTGGCTCAATTCCTGGCACCAAGCACCAATTTGCGCACAGATAAGTACGGCGGCAACCTGGAAAACCGCACACGGCTGATCCTGGAAATTGCCAGGGCCGTCAAGGCCAGAGTCAGCCCGGGATTCGTGCTCTCCATGAAGATCAACAGCGTCGAATTCCAAGATGGTGGCTTCTCTTCCGAAGACGCATTACAGCTTGGGAAAGCCATCGAGGATGCAGGATTTGACTTCATCGAGGTCACTGGTGGAACGTACGAGTCAACAGGGTTTGCATACAGACGGGAAAGTACGCGCAAGAGAGAGGGTTACTTTGTCGAGTTCGCAGAACAGATCAACAAGTCCCTCAAGACAACCAAGGTGTATACTACAGGCGGCTTCAAAACGGTCGGCGGCATGGTCGAGGCGCTGAAGTCGGTGGATGGGATTGGGGTGGCCAGGGCTGCTGCCCAAGAGCCTTCGCTGGCGAGAGATATTCTCAAAGGCAAGATTAAGGGAATCGTCAAGTATTTGTGGCGCGAAGATGATTATGGTAGCAGGCTGTTTGAGGCGACTTGGCAGCTGGGGCAGATTGCAACGAACGAGGAGCCGCTCGACTTTTCCGAGGAGAAGAACATTGAGTTCATACTGAAGAGAATGCAAGCTGCGTGATGGCGTACTTTAGATTTGCGTGAAGGCGGGTATAGAAAGAGACAGGATTATAAATCTCCACAAGTTCTGCAAAGCTGTACAACTGTGCCTGGATGTGAATGTTGAGTCGGTGGGCGTTGGGAATGACAGACATGCAGCCTCTGATACGTCCCAGTGCGTATATATCAGTACTAGCGCTTGAGACCACTAACAAGCCGTCTCAGTGCTGGCCGAGAAGGAGGGGGCGGCTGTTGATTGGCTGTCTCAGCGACGTGCATTAGGCTGCATAAGGGCCGCCAGATGTTTATTTAAGGAGCGGGGCTGTTGACTTGACCCGCAATCCGTGGAGATTCTCTAGCATCGATCAAACATAATACCTGGGAACATTGACCAGACGGCCAAAATGGAAAAGGTTACGTGGGAAAGCATGCAATCATCGGGAGGCGAAAACTCCTGGGCGAGCCCGGCCACAACAAGGTAGACAGCAAATAGCTACCCGCACGAATGATTCCTCGACGGATGAACGAAAGCAGACCGTAGATCAACGCACACATAAACAGTCTCCTCTCTGATCAGCGTTGCCGTCGCGCGTCTTGGCGAAGTGTCCCATCATGGAAATTGCAGGAGTTCATTCATTGGTTTAGGAGAGAAAGCCCTTTGGCAGGTTTGGTTCTTCGATATTATATACAGCTGCGATATTAAAGACACGGCCAAGATAACCGGGGAGAATACATAGAACCTTCCAGCGGCTGGGAAGAGCCAGGCTTAAAATGGTCTCAAATCCATTACATCTGCTCATAGCTTGTGCTTGATAGGAAAAGCTGGCGCCGCCAGACATGACGTACAGAAACCCCCAGTTGACAAAACAGCATCAAGCAAGAGAGTACTGCTCGAACGTCAAATCAAGCGCAACCGTCTTCTGATGATCGGTTATCAATGGTGACGTTCTCGTGTATTGCACATGCAACTGATTGCAGTCATGATCCCATGCTGCATGGGTCCAATCGCACCTGACGCTCAGCGGCACAGTTCCATCACGTCTCTCCGCTTCTTCGACCTCCACGAGTCCGCAGATACCAAGGAAGAAGGTCCTCAATGCCCAACTCGATTGAGCAGTCACGAATGATCGGCAGAGCGCCATTGCTCTGTGACGAACCTCGGCGTCACGACAATAGCGCAGGATCTGTACGATAATAGGGGTTGTGCCATCGTAGATTAGATTGAGATTGAGGGACGAAAGCGAGACTTCTTGTAAAAAGGATTGAAGAACATCGATGGTCTTCAGGCAAGTGTCTGCGTGCTGGTCCCAGACTGCGCCAGTGGCATCCTGACAGCATAGTATTGAGATGGGCAGCAAACTGGCTTTTGCAATGCAGCACCGAAGTACTTCCTGATTCTTCTTGTCAGACTCTCTCGAGGCACTTTTGAGCACGTGCTATGTAGAGCTCCACGTGTGACAGGAGAACCTGTTGTTGCTGCACAACATGCTGCTCTGGCTCTGACATGATATCGAGACCCGGCGAGAGAGCACCATGAAATCACCAAAGTCGCCAGCCGCAGCCATAGAGAAACAAAGTCGGAAGCATTTCGCACGTCTTTCGGCACCTCGAACTGATGCTCTAGGGCGCAGCGGTACTCCGTCGAGAGCCCCGTGGCCATGGGATATACAGGTGACATGATGCCATTCAATCCCGCCAGTCGCGCGAGGAAGAACTCGGCATTGAAGACGGCATCGTCATCCAGCGTGCCTGCGATTCGAGATCGTCCAAGGCAGTCCAAGAGCTCAGTCCGAAGCAATCGAATGCCGCCTACTGTCAACGTGTCCACGGCTGCAATGTTGCCTTGATACGACTCGAACAAGATGAAAAGAATGGTGCAGATGAGAACCGAGCGTGACTGTATCGTCTCGCAGGACAGACGTCGCCGGAACTTGACCAAGGCCCTATCGTAGTAGCGGAGCGCTGCCTGATAATTAGCCACCGCCAGATGCGACGCCCTGGAGCCGGTATTCACGAGCGGCTTGTCCGCATCGTTTTCGACGTGGGCGCAGGCCAGAGCCCCGATGCCGATGATGCAGTCAAGGGCGATGTCATCATGACCTGCCTCGCGCATGACGGCCCGCAGCCAGAAGTCGCAGCCCAGTTGCTATACGACATTGTTCTGAAAGCATCCCACGTAGTTGGCTTCCGTACAGCTCAATTTGCACAACGATGGTCTCGCTGTTATTGAGTCCTGCGCTGGCTTGATAGGCCGAGGCTGGGTCGGTCTGCGTCTCTCGCGAGGATATTTGCAGACCAGGCTCAATCGTCCGCAGCGATGACACTCTGGTTGCTGTCCTGGACATTTCACTTTGGCACGTTTACAAGCAAGACACTCTTTTTTGAAATGTCAGCACTTCAAGTAATTCTCCAGAACATGCGCGGATTGGGACTAGCATACTGGGCGGATTGACGGGCATTATGAACCTTGTCGTGTTTGCTGTGGGTGGTGCATTGATCGTAAGGTAATCAGACTGAGGTCAAGTTCGTCGACTAAGTGGACTAGGCTCTGGCCTCCAGCTCCTATCTGCTACTTTCGATGGAGTTGCAAGATTGAAGGCCTTCGCGAAGAGATCTTACGCATGCTTACTTTTCCAAGTAACTTGCGCCATGCCTGTTTCCGCAGGATCACATGAGTCTGACATTCTCGTGCCATGCCCCACTTTCTAGATGATGTGAGCCTGCGAGTTCCAAATAGGCACGAAGACGATCCCGACGATTTCGTCACGATTGGCATCTATTATGGTGGATTACTCGTTCTTGTGGCAGTCCATGCCAACTTCGTCCTCAACACAGCGGTATACACTGTAGCAGAAGATCGCTCGTACCCCATCCATCTCTTCGTCGCAGTGGATTCACCACTAATCGATATTTTAGGAGGGTTCAGTATGTGATCGCGAGCAATTGCGTAGCTGATTTTCAGC
Source organism: Periglandula ipomoeae IasaF13 (assembly GCA_000222875.2). Lineage (NCBI taxonomy): Eukaryota > Fungi > Ascomycota > Sordariomycetes > Hypocreales > Clavicipitaceae > Periglandula > Periglandula ipomoeae. Next base: position 115,369 of record AFRD01000041.1, read on the forward strand.
ATTGGAGTATAGGGATTTTATGTTCAATCGGCTGATATATCAAAAAAGAGCTGACGTCGGAGCACAGATGCTGTCACTGTAAATTGTTGCTTCGGTATTAGATGATTGACGTGCAAAGGGCAGCCATACAAAACTTGTTCCACGTCGAAAGAGGAAGAGCAGAGAGAAAGAAGGCTGCCTCCTACTTTCACGCCCGTGTTTTATGCGATCTTGTATAGACACTGATGTTTACAAAACGTACGGGGCAGTAGTTCTTTAGTGTCTTCAGTATGACAAGTATCTGACGCCGCAACACAGAAGTGGCTGAGCTGCTGAGTGACATACTGAGTTCAATTGCTGTTTTAAATCGTCCTTGATCCCAAATATGAGAAATTATACGAAGCCTTCATTCCCATAGCGTTGTATTAGGTGGTGCTTAATGCTCTGGCGCATCGGGACAACCATGCATGAAATGGTAGGTAGACCCTTACTTAGCCGTCCACAAATATTCAATGAGCCTTGCTTACCGTTTGCAGAATCTAGTATCTGAGTTATGAAATTGCGCGAGCACTGATTGACTTTACGATATTTACTAGCTGATTTCCCTGCTTTATACAATTGGCCTTATGAGTTATACATCTAAAGAATCTATCAAAATCATAAGCAATATAAATTGAGGGCTCTTCCCCTTATCATATATACATTCCTCGTTCTATTTCTGGATTAGCAAAAGACGCATTCAAGTAATTATGAATATAAATCATGCCAACAATTGGTGTAGGTTAGGTCAGCTAGCTTCGCGGATTCAAATAGGGAACAGAGATTTCGTTTTCAAGAGAATATAACACTGTGCCTCAATCTCATAGATGATTGCTCAAGCGGCTTGGTCATTTCAAAACAATGCATTCAGAAAAACGAGCTGGGCACACTTAATCTTCTGGTTGTAGTGAAAGGGGAGTTCGAGGCGATTGCTCAGAGGGGGCTTAAAAGCTTGTAACGGATGTCAATCTCAAAGATGCAGTCTGGGCTAAGTGCTGGCAAGCATAATATGCTGTTAGGCTCGTTTGTTGTGTACTCTACGGCGTTGGCATACACTGGTGCAGTCTTCTTGCATACTCTCTGTAGATAAGTGTTTGCACACAAATGAAATGAAATTTGAGAAGTTTTCTCCTAACATGCGTGATGGAGGTCAGCCTGGATCGGCGCCTTTGGATCAAGCCCAAGCAGTGTTACGTGGATATACGTGAGTTCTTCTAAGATGACGAGCATACTGGCTCGGATACAAAAGTAGGGTTCAAGGGGCCGTATCGTGATTGTTGTGCAAAATAGCAAGACAGGTGTTGCTGTGGACACTTATCCTCACATATTACGAGCACTTTGAGATATTCATGGTCCACGCTGGTTTCTTACTCGGAACGGCGACTAGTCGCCCACAATGGACAAAATAAAAGGGAGCCCTCTCTCCTGCACTGATCTTGTGACCTCATGGCATTCATTCAATTTCGCGATGTGAAATTGCATGCTTCGTCAGTGTGACATCCCACACACAACGCTACGCAACATGCAGCCTAGATCAAGAAACTTGTGACGCAGGGGTAAGCATGTCTGTTTTTTGGTGCCCAGGATTATTTCGGCGGCCAGCTATCTGGTCTGGCGTGGTGATTTAGCAGCTAGACGAAACACCTTCAGGGCCAGAAAGCATTCCTTAGAAGAAAGGGTTGTAATGAAGAGCGCAACAAGACGACCTGCCAAGCTGCTCGTTGGAAGTGTCTCTGCCGTGAAGCACGCTGTGCCCAGGCAGGAAGCGGAAGCAGAGGCAGATTCAACCATGGTAGCACAATGTCTGGAGCCGGCTCCTTGGCAAGGGGTTGTCCTGGACTGGGGAGCCTGAGTGCCGGCAGTTTTTCTCTGTGGCTGTTTTGCCGCAGTCGATGAAGTCATGAAAGGATAACCCAGCAGATCACCATCACGTTGAAGAGCAATCATTGCCGAAACAGAAGCAAAGAAGCCGGCTAACGGGGACATGAACGTTGCGTTGCGCCCTGCAATGTACTTCGATTGATCAGTGATGAACAGACCTCCAGGGCCAGAAGTCAGAGGAACAAAATCTCCGAGAGCGTGAATGTCTTGGCTAAGACAAAGTAGGCCTTGGGCAGTCTGCTCCGATACTGCCAAAGGGTAAGTCAGCATTTCGAAGTAAATCGAGCATGCATTTACGACAGCTCCATCCCAATTTCAGCGTTCAAAACAAAACAGCATCTTCAGTGTTCCTCTGGTGGAAAAGCTCTTGGTTCGGACCCTCGCCAGCTGTGGGATGTGTGAAACGTGTGCACGCTTTGAACAGTCGCGCGGATGAATTGCAGAGCTTCTCGTGCGAACTTTCTCATGCGAACATCATGGCAAGACAAGCTGCACAATGCCGAAAAATGTCGTCCTGGCCCGGCACATTCTAGACAGGACGGGTACACGACTAGCCGACAGACCTAGCTCTCGGAAGACTCACGATCCGAGGTGGACTGTGGACTGGCAAAAGTCTAGATGCTTGCTAAAACACGACTCCTGATTGGCCAATCGTCGCTTGGCAGGGCCGGCGTCCCAGACAAGGGCGACAGCATTGCGGCCTGGCTTTTTGCTGTTTTGGTCTGGTACTGGTACTGGCACTGGTAATCCTCTGGTTTGGCTTTTCTTTTTACGGTGCGTGTGGAGACGACGGGATCTCGCTGCGGGGTGGCACGCTGCCGCCTTGCATGAGATGACAGGAAGGGATGGGAAAGGCAAGAGGGGGTGATTTGGCGAGGTGAAGGATTGTTAATTCGTTTCTCTGCGAAGATGTCAAATACTCATATGTTTTCGATGAAATGGTCGTGTGAAGACGTGAAGTCAATGCTCCGTTCAACGTCTTGATTGACCACGACGAGAAGGAGGATCATTCTCGGGGAAAGAGCAGGATGACTCCCCTTGCCTTTGACGCTGACCATGCCGGCTTGATGATCCAGATGTGAGTGGAGAAGGCATGGAACGCCCCTTCCGAGCTAAATAAACACATTCTGGGGTAAAGAAGACCTCCCAAGCTCAGGTATTCAGGCTAGACCTCCCAGCCCCATGTCTTTGACGCAAGCCTTTGGAATCAATGTTGCCCATGCAAGGCACTAGCTTCCCCTTCGGCCTGGGCCCGCAAAGGCCTACATGCATGATGATGTTGTAGATGTGATGATCGCCTCTTCTGCTGGAGTGCATCGCTGAGCCCGAGTCCCCGAACCCAACAACAATGGGGCGAAACTGACTTTGGACAGCGTCGAAAGGCTTGGAAGATGCCGTGTAACAACATACATCATCTATCAATCGAACTCCTCTTTCTCGCACTTGAGCAGAGTGTGTATCGCAGAGCACAAACAGTCTCACTTGGTCCGTCCAAGACACTCTCGATCCAAGACCTCCGCAAAGAAACCGTTCAAAGCCGCTCAGCCTGCATCACCGTCGCATCCGCCACCAACCGCACGATGCATGTGTGTTACTCTTCCTCAAATCACGATCTATGTATTACAAGTAGCCTCTTAGTTCGGCATGGCTCATTTCCGAATCGGGCCAACAAGGCTGCCGCCACGAAGCTGCGCTAAGTCCCCTTGGGTCAATGGCACCTGGGCTGCATTGTTGTTCATCGCGATAGTCTCTGTGAGGCAAGGTAATCTCACTTTGGCGTGGCGCAAGTTCGTGAGTAGTACAGGCATGAACTGCACTACGCCATTCCCGATTCAATAAGCTCTGGCAGTTCGTTCGAACAGCCTGACAGCAGTGCCACATGTACACCGGTACCTACTACATGCCTGGATCGTGATGCCTAGCAGCATGTCTAGGAGACATGCGCCAAGTGTGCTTGTAGGCACAGACCGAGACAAGTAGTCTTTCGTACTGCTACTAGGCGCCCAAGACTTGTTGTCTCATCCCCCGGTACCAAATCTCCGCCAACTCAGACTCGGAGCTTCGTCCATCCGTAGCTCATTACCGTCCAAGACAGGTAATAGCTCAGTCCCTCAAAGGGTACAAGTTGGGGAATGGCCGGCGCGCCTGGTTGTCGTGAATAAGTTGTCCAGTTCTTGCTGTTCGGCCTGGCTTCGCGAACTCTCTCCTTCTTCTTCTCTTTCACAAACAGGTTCAGCCGAGGTGGATCGATTATACCCAGATTTCATCGATTACGATCCTTTTGTGTAATCCCATTGTCCCATTGATGTAACAGCTTGTACTATCAACTTCAGATACATCACATCTCGAGTACTCCATCATGCGTTTCAGCAACATCGTCTTGGCTGCTGCCGCTAGCACCGCCGTCAACGCCCAGCGTCCCAAGAACGAGCCCATCTGCGACTACTATGTCAAGGCTCTGCTGAAGAACAACACTGCCGAGAACCAAGCTACCTTGTTGACGTTGCTCGTCAACACTGTTGTTATTGGTAACTGTAAGTCTTTGGAACAATGGAACAACTTCTAAAGGATCTTGGAGCACCTAATTGACTTCCCGCCTAGACACGATGCCCAATGTCGGCGTCAAGGTTCCCGGTATCTTGGCCCCTGGTGAGGCCGATGGCAAGCAGGTCAACCTGGCTCCCTACTTCAGCGGTGCTCTTGCACCCACCAACACCGGCGGCAACTCTGGATCCTCCGTCAACTTCCTTGACGGCGGTGGTGCCGAGCCCCTGAAGAACAACACGCCCGCCAATGACAACACTAGCAAGCAATAGTAAGTTCCTTGCTACACGTGTCAGTAAGAGAAACATGAAACTAACAGCAACTCTGTAGCTTCCTCCTCACCCACTTGTACCAGTTCTTCGGCTCTCTACTTGACTGCTCCATGCAGGGCATGCCCGGCTTTTGATGCCTATGGCGGCCACGCCTCTATGTACGAGGTACGTTTCGACAACCAGAATCATCATCATTCTTCTTCGATACCCAGAACAGTAAATACTGACATCTCATCAAAACAGGTCCACAAGTTCATGGGTCTCGGAAAGCCCGAAATGGACTATTTCATCAGCCAGGTCGGTCTCGCAGCCGCCTCCTTCGGCGTCGCCAAGGACGACATCACCGCCGTCGCCAACTCCCTCAACATGGTCTTCAACCAGGCATGCAGCCCGCCCGCCACCGTCATCAAGTCCCAGGGCGAGCAGCTCCAGGCCATCTGCATCGACCAGACCACCTGCCCCAAGGCCCAGAACGCCCAGTGCGACAAGTACGCCGCCGTCTCTAAGCCTGGAAATGCCACCATGACCGCCTCTGGTATTGCCACTGGAACCACGATGCCTACTGATACAACCGTGCCCACGGGCTCCAATACTGCCACTGGTACAAATGGTATGCCCACTGCTTCCACTGTTCCTACTGGCGCCGCTGTCGCCAACGAATACAGCTTTGCTGCCGCTGCTGCCGGTCTGGCTGCTTTCTTGCTGTAGGCGCGACGTTATCCTGGTGGGATAAAAGGATTTGAAGAACGAACCAGGTCCTCTACTTGGTTGCGGACAACGATTCGTTGGCTCCGAGCTGTAATCGAGGGGATTGGCAGAGGAAGGTGTTATCTTGCGGAAAGTATACCGATAGCGTGTAATATAATGATAAGTCAGTAATCCATGACAACTTGACATAAGACGGAACTTCACTCGATTGTGACGTGATGTATGACTGACCACTCGCTGTTCTACTCACTTATGTACCATATCATCCCGTTGTGTATAATTGATGGCAGCACCTACTCAGAAACGAGGATGGATCTGCATGACTCCAAGATCTGGTACGATATAAGGATCGGATTTAAATGCGTCTCATCTCTCACGAAGTAGCTTGCATCCCTATCATGGCCATTCTGCTATGTCAAGCTTTGCAAGGGCGCTGAGATCTAAAATGCAGCTGACCTCAGCCTTGAAAGTCACGAGTAAGTGCCGAATCAACTGGTCATCAATACACACAATCCCGTGCTTTCTCTACAATTATCTATGGATATTTTTCTTTTCTTTTGCTTTCTTTTATCCCTCCTGCATTATATATTGATGGTTTTTTTGTTCTTCTTTTTTTCGTTTGGTCCCTTCCTGCATAATGTCGAGATTGCTATGAAACGACTTTGTTACCGGCAGCCCTTCCAGATGACTGTGACATGCCGTGTGCTTCCTCTACGCAAAACTACTCACATCGTGCATGGTAATCTTCCACTCGGGTCCGGTGGACGTTGTAACGGAGCAAAGGGCACGGGGACAAAATAGCAAGCAAGGCATGGTATAAAAGTCAAATTATAGTATCTACCAAATTTGCCTCCCCCAGAACGCCGTCTTGGTTGTCAGTATGTTCTGTGCGTAACATGAATCACCAAAAATTATCACAGATGACGTTGAGTGACAATCTAAGAAACGACCCATCGAAAGGGTCGCAATGCCCATCGGATGCTCATAGGCATGGCGGAACACAAACCAACATTAACAATTTAAAAGCGACATGAAAAACATGAATAGACGTCCAAATACGCTTCGCTATGCTCGCCACCGCCTTCTCACTTTGAAGCTTCGAACTCTCCATTTCTTCGCCTTTGTATGGGTATCTTCAGCCTGCTGTCCTGGTGCTGGCTCCGTCTCCACTACTACGGGGCTGCTGTCACTGCTACTGCCACCCGTACTGCTTGAACTTGCGCCATTATCAGCGCCGATATTCGTGCAGCCGAGAATCACACCAAGGCTGCGGCTTGTCCCCTGACCGCCTTGACTCTGCATCAGCTCGGTCAGGTCGTGGCTCACGCGTCGAGCATAGGCAAACGTGTAGAAGAGATTGCCATCTACCAGTTCATTGGTGGTGACTGGAAGAGGAATAATGGATAAAACGGGGATGTCTGCGAGCGTGTAGCCTGACAGAGGCGACAGCGTCTGCGGACGAGCTTCTGTATGACCAGGTGCGTTGGGACCGTTTGTGTTCCCTCGAGCAGCGGTATCAATAGCTGAGAGTCGAGCTGCCGCAGTTGTGCCAGGATATGGTGCTAAGCGCGGCAATAGCCAGAAATGGGGGTGACGAGCGGGCGGACTATAGTGAGGCAGCGATTCAAGACCTAGGAGGTCACGATCAAACACATCGTCAAGTAGACGCATCCGACCCGACAAGTTGGTGTTGCCTGACAACAACCTTGTCATTCGCCGCTCCAGACCCACTCTACTATTCTGGGCGTCGGATTCTCCAGGGCTGCAGAGGAGCAGTGTTAGCGGTCGGTCGCTGAGATTTTAGGGCTCCATATTTCTCTGGCTTCTTCCGTTGCCCGTTCGATGTGGCTTACTTGGCATCTGCACTAGGCTCAAATTTTGAAGGTTGCCAAAAAGTGATCAGGAGGACCCTTGGAGAAGGTGGACATCACCTTGAACAAAAGAGTAATTTTAGACGTACCATTTCAATATTGTCATCATCATCGTTATCGACAAATTGTGCCAACGGAGCCGTGAGCATAGGCTCTCGATGGATTTCTTGTGGTGTGACCCGCTCTCGAAATCAAGACTTGTTTCTTCCGGTGGTGGCGTAGCGAGACCCTGTTTCCCTAGACTCAATGTGTCACAGATGGTTTGCAAGTCGGACATGGCCAGGACGGTATCTGTCAGGGTTGCGATGAGGTGATCAGCCTCGATCCATGTACCGCGCTCTGGGTAGGGAAGCTGCGCTGCTTCGAGCAGCGAGAACGTCTTGTACAAGACATGGACGGTTGAACGACATTGCTTGATCTCTTGCAGAGCTTGGGCAAAAATTGCGTTGCCTTTGTTCGCCGGCGTATTCAAATCCCACAACGTGTCGATTATCTTGCCTCCAACAGCTAACAGGCCAATGATGGCTGTCGTTACCGAAAGCTTCTCCTCGACTGCCGGTGAAGGGAATACCATGCTCGTGATTGTGAACTGACCGGAGGCGCAGGAATGCTGTAAATCCTAGCTTATGCTTCTTATAAGAATCGTCGAGCGTGTTTACTTCGACACCGGTCGCTTTCGGTTTTCTTCGAGGTCGCAGGCGGGATGAGGCGGCTCCAATGCACGGATATATCCGTCTTGAAGCCGCAGTACCTTGCAGAATGGGGTCTTCGATGCGGGCAACGTTGTAAAAGCGTCACTGGATGATTACGGTATTCGAAATGCGCTGACGATGATTCTGGCGATGACCACCCCGTCTCTTGCTCGTCTCGCGCCTGGGATTCCTGCGGGCGGCAGTGTAGCTGTGTCTCGTGTTTTATGGATTGACGCTGTCGCAGTACGGTGCGCCTGGGCTATGACGCTGGAGCTGTGTGAACGACGGGCTTGGCGAGGCTGTCGCGGCAGCTAAGTCGGCAACGGTTGGGATTTTCGTCCTCGGTCGGGAAGCTCTTGCGCAAGACACTGCCAGCAGAGTTGAAGCGGCGACAGGACAGCTTGTGAGAAAAAAGTAGTCGAAAGCATTTCGAAATGCGAGGGCACGATTCACTTCAAAGGGGATTGAGACAGGCGTCTGGATCGGCTAAACCGGCACATCTGGGAAACTGGCAGGCGGATAGTCGGCAGCAGACCCACTTTTAGCCAACGCGGTGGTCAAGCCAGTCGAGCTACAGTACGATGCCCGGATCTCGTTGTCGCCTGCTGCTCTCTTGACCTCTTTCTGGCTTTGGAAACGCGCGCAACTTGTGCCTCATGCGCCGTTGCCCATTATTACCAAACATGGACCGAGATCTGCTGTCGCCTGATTGTTTTGCTTGCATGACGGCTGGCATTATCACTTGCGTTTCGCTGTGTCGCTGGCCTTTGCCGGGTCCTTCCCTGCCCCTGCCCTGCCCTGCGCTCTCTCCTGCCCGCCTTCTGCTTCTCCAGCGTTTTGGTTGTGCCCGCTCGGCAAGAGGTGCCGACAACGACCATGTCGCGCCTTCCCTCGTGGACCATCATTACCCGGAACAGCTTGGGTGGATGGGTTCGTGTTGCAGCACATAATGACTGTGACGACGGCCATGTCTTGCTTCTGCTCCCGCTATCCGCATCTGCGCTCGCACGACTTCATTTGTGTGCACTCTCCTCCGCGCCCTGGCTCCCTACTGTCAAAATTTGCATGACGCCCTGGCTGAGACCTGAATTCCTGCCAGAGCCATCCAGCCAAGGTGGCTGCAATTGTCTCATAGTGCGAACGCCACCCACATTGCGTCCGAGCCCACGAACAAGCCGTTCATGTCCTATCGACTGATGGCTGGCCAGTTGACACTACGGCCAGGCACTCACGCGGTCCAGACAAAATTCCTGGCACCCAGGCTCCATTGCGCGATCAAACAATCATGCCTTTAACGCTGTCCAGAACTTCATGTTTCGGAAGCGACCCCGCGATTGACACATGTGGGCGAGCTCACAAACGTTCGAACACCAAAACCCGAACACCAGCGCCTGCGTGCGCCCAATTTTGGCAAGGCCTGCCACCCAAAAAAGGAATCGATGCCACTACTCATTGGTGCTCCTCGTGCGGGTGCAAGTGTCACTAATGATTTCATTTTTCATCACCCTTTCTCATCACCATAGTCGTGACTAATCTTGAGACGAGTTCCCAGCAACGGCCGCCATCCAGATTATGCAGGATGACATGAGGCTCCTGTACCCGACGTCGCAGCATGAGCATCCATTCTGGTCCGGCCATGACTTTGCCTCGGCAGAACTAATTATAACTGACGCAAATTCACCCGTGCAGCGATCCCCGCATCGATCTCAAAGGGCTCCAGTCAACCTCGAGTAAATTAATGAATCGCCATTCTCATACACCCCATACTCCTGCAACTCAAACAAACCGCCCAGCTCTGCTCGCGACAACTCAGCTGAAGCTTGGCCAAATTTAACACCGCGAGAGTGAGCGCCTGCGCTCTTTCTCAAGATCAGCTGGGATTAGCTAGCGTAGGCCCATGTTTAACCTGTTGTCGTATTTGCGGCATTAGGTTCTGAAGACTCCTTTGCCGCATGTGCCGATTTCCGAGTGGCGCTGGCCATGGTCCACTCAACGATCTCCTCCCCACGCCATTCCCATGACATTTCCAGCTGTGTGCGCCGCTGGACGACGTACAGTAGCATTTGGCACACCACCCGGTGGGTATTTATTATTACGGGCACCTGGGTAATAGCACATATGGGCATCTATCACTTATGACAGAAGCTTGGCTCTTGTGGCACGCTGAGGCAAGCTCTGTAGATGCTTGGCATCTCATCGCGAATTTCGATGGTTCATACTACGTAGGAAAGATGTTTCCCTCCTCGTACCTATTGCCTGACATCCAGTTGTGAGTATCGTGTTCCTGTTTCCGGTTTCTTCTTATCTTGACAGGCGCTCATGCGAAACTTAATTCCGCTCTGCGATATTCTACAGAGCAAAAGTGATGTCTTCACAACTTCCAAGCCTGATTTGAAAAACGATTTCATGCAGACCGCCGATCTCGCGGCTTGAAGTGCACCAAATGAAGTGATGGAAATGCGCGGGAGCGGGACCGGCTCCGAGTTGCCGATCAGGCTTTTAGCTAGCCCTCTTCATGGTCTCTTGTTCATGCCAACATACTAACACGGGAGCTTCAGCTTTGGAGACGGCCTACTTGTAGTATTGGTCATGAGTCTCGAGCTGCCGCATCACCTTCGAAGTCGTTATGGACGAACTCGCGTGCTCCGATTTTGTCGTTATCTATACTGCCTGACTCGTCAATGAGGGAATATAGTTGATTTCACGCCTCTCCTCTAGCCGTCCAAGCTTTCAACTACTCGGCAAACGCTTCCGCCATACCCGTGTGCAGCTGCAAGCGGTCAAATTTATCCGAAACCTGAACTTTTATGCCTTTTAGTTAGCTTCCACGGCAACTTCTTGCCGATAGATAACATGAGTATCGAATTGGGTCATTTTTTTGGTCAAGCCAAGAGAGACGTTTTCCCGGCATTGGCCCAACCTCAACATTCTGTTCGATGAGAATATTTTATGGTCATGAGGTCTTTCCCCCCCCCAAAGCTGAAGTAATACACGTGCACCGACTAGTTACCCGTCTATTGCAAGTGGCTTTCGGGTCGAATCCGCGATAGGAGAGCAACAATTTCGGCCAGACTTTTAAACAATTCGTGCCCTACTAACATTATCAATCATGTCGGATATCTTATGCAATCATGCATATTTATCTCATATAGTCAGCGTTTCCATGACGGAAAAGAAACGTCATTTTCATCACAGACATTGGAGAATGGACGGCTTGAATCGCTTGACCACCGCGTCGTGTGGTCGTTCCGTCAAGACACCGGAGATATTCCTCTGGCTGCGCGAGTTATCAATCCAACTCTTGCTGTCGGGAAGGAGACACCTTTCCGCTGGTGAGTTTCTGTGATGCTATATCATTTCGTTTCGTGACTTGAGAAACAGTGATACAATTCTACTACCCTGGTTTGCCTTGACGGACGTCACTTTCCTAGCAGAATGGTTGCAAGTGTTGAGAACACCCTGCATCTACGATGAACTGATACTAGGAACAAGACACGAGATTTTTTTCGATGCCACGTGTGTGCAACTGTACTTTGTCCTCAT
>AFRD01000040.1:0-128611 GCA_000222875.2 Periglandula ipomoeae IasaF13
CTCGAGATGCAGAGCGGTTCAGGGCTGGCCGTTGCAACGTGAGAAAGCCGTATGAGTGTGAAGCGAGGGGAGGGGGGAAAATAAAGAGAAGGAGGCGTCTTTGAAGAAAGGCTTTTTGGTGAACGGCGGAGCTGAGGCGAGTCTGAAGGTCTAGAAAGCGAAAGGGCGTCGAGAAGACGTGGTAGCGAGAAGGTACCTGGCTGGAGCTGTCGAGGTGTAGACGGGAGGGAGGAAGCAGAGGAGAGGGCGTGTGCCTTTTGCTCGCTCGCTGGCCTGACTGAAGACGGACGGGGGCGGCTGTGACGTTTGCGTGACGACAGGGCCCTAGCGCCTGCTCTGTGGGTGAGCGATGGCTGTATGGCTGTATGGCGTAGAAGGGCGGCGCAGAACGAGGTACCGGCGAGGTACAAGCAGTCTGGGCGACCAAGATGGGCTGATGGAAGCAGTTGCGGCTTGTTGTTTGTATGGCGGGATGCCCGTGGTAGAAGTTGTATTTCTTTCCCGGAGGCTGAGGCTGAGGCTTTCTTTGCTTCCTTCACAGACCGGACTCTGGGGAGAGGGAAAAGACGACACAGACGGATGGGAGGGAGGGATCGAGTTTTGAGCATGAAACCCCATTTCACTTGAGCACTGGGCCAGATCGAGGTGATCGAAGAATGACGGCGAAGAACCCTGCCAGAACCTGCCTTGCCCTGCCTCGGCCTAGCGCTGTTCCCAGGGCTCTAGTCGCCCCAGTGGGCTTCAGCCAGGGCCCAAGCAGCCGCTACCCTCTGTGCCTCTGTGGCTCTCTCTCTGCTTGTCCTGCCGCCAGCGTCCTGCTGCCCTGGTGCCACTGTGGTGCGTGCCTGCCTCTCGCTAACAACATTCAACGCCGACTGAACCTTCCTTCTGTCCCTGCTGCTGCTGCTGGAAGCACAGAGGGGGTGCGCGCGTCAGACAGACAGACAGACAACTGGGCCGCCGGCCATGCGGCATCTCGCACCCCCCTTCTCTCTTCAGTCTCCTCTCCTCTCCTCTCGCCCTGGAGATGGAGAGCTCCCCCATCTGATGCACTTACAGTATTATCTCGACACCTTCCCATTTTCCTGCAACACCCTCCAAGCCAAGCTCAAAGCCAATCAATCCAGCGCTACAATTCCATCATCTCTCTCACTCTCTCAACCCCATTAAAAACCCTTCCTCCAACAAATCACCTCTCCAATCACGACATGGCTTTGCACAACCACGACGTGGCTCACCAAGGCACTGCATCACCAGGGAACACAGGCACCACAGAAAAGCTGCCGCACCGCCCGCTGGAATCCCCATACCATATCCCCATGAATTGTCAACATCCCCATCTGCCATCCCACTGCAGCGAGCCGCGGTGCTCTGCGGGCGGGAGTCGTACCACCACCCTTGGGCTGGCCCAGTTTTGTTTCGCAGTTTCGACCTGTCTATCTCCGAAATGATCACACACGCGTATCTACTGTGCATATTCGTTGCCGGATTACCAACTTCAACACGGCAGCAACGAAAACAAGCTGGAACGACTATTATGCTAAGCGTTCCACCTTCGTACGGCAGCAACAGACCGTTGGAACGCAGTGTGACCGACCCATGAAGCTGCCAAGGTGCATCTCTTCCACGTTGGCATGCACCTATTTACAGAGACAAGGTAGTCGGGCAGCACCGCAAGAGCGATTGTCATGTCCGGCAATCGAGCCCGGGAATACCACACAAGCCATATCACAGTTCTCTCTAGAAGGAAGGAGATTTGATGAAGTTGAATATGACAACTCGAATTGCTGGCTTCATTGAGACTCTGGTCCATCAATTAACTGAATTCGATACATATTGTTCAACCCCGCCGAACACCTTCTACTACTGAATGAGACTCGTCAGATCTGGTCCATGGCCTGCACTCTTCGGGTTCGAGAGGAGACGACGGAAAACCCTTGGGGTAGCTTCACACCCTTCCTACCTGTCCGCGAAGCTCCCAAGCTCCCAAGCGTGTAGCAGACCCCAGGGACAGTCAAGAAAGCCGCCAACACAGGACAGCGCAAGGCAGGGGGAGAAGTGCCAATGCCTGTCCAACCAAGGCGAGGGACGAAAAGGTGTGTGCGCAGGCTCTCGACTAGCGGTGCTGGTGGTCAGGTTGCACTGCACGTAAGTCTGTTGTCGCCCCACACGGCCACCCGCCTGCATTGCACCACTGTCCTGTCACTCTGTGGCTTGACTCGTATCTCGAGGTCCCTTGCCAAGGCCGTTCTTGTGATAGTCTTTGACGTGCTGCTGTGGTCTGCTCGACTATTAGCTGCGATTGTGTGTCTAGTGCTTGTCTGGGGCTAGTGTCGGTACCAGTTCTTCTTCCATGAGGCGCTCTCCCGATGCACTTTGGCCACCACTGATAATCACCCGTCATAGACTGATAGGGATATGCAGCAGCAAGTCTTCCCCAGAGCTGTTTACCTGTGTATATGCATTGGCCGAATATCTGACACACTGTCTTCTCAGCACGGAGAAGGGGACAAGACCTCTGTCAAGCGCCCGTTTCCTAACTGTGTGGACAGGCTTTTCTCCATAACGAGTTACAGTGTGGCGCGGTGGTCGATGGTCAATATCTCCAGCCATGATCCTTGGCCCTGCTATTCAGCTCCCATCAGCATCCGTATGCCGGGCTGGTTACAAGCACCAGTGAGAGCAAGCACTATTACTCCTACCAGGCGGTTCTACATCCGGAACAGTTTCTAGTGGATTGGAGCTGCCTTGCCATACACTATTACACACTGGGAATCAGATTCTTTCGACGACACTGCGCCGCCACGTGCATTTACAAACCTCGAAAACTCGCTTAACAGGACAAGTGCTGATCACTACACAGCACGGCCGAGGTGCTAATTGCATCGAAATTTCACTGGAACTCGATACGTTTACACTTCTGGGACAGAACAATATCATTAAGGACGGCACCTCGAACATCCGCTCCTGTTTATACTGGCGAAATGTGAGCGAGACATGCGCGGCAAGCTGTCTTTGGCTATAAGCAGCTCACAGACAGAACACTTGCTAAAGCTGCGCAAGTCTACAAGCAGCTTCTTTTCGATCATTAACTAGTTTTTTTAGTCAACAAATACTCCGTAAAGCCCCAACTATCATGTCCAGTCTATCACCTATAGAGGACCTCAGAACTCGTTTTCCCTCCTTGTGGCTTCCTGATGTCTTCTTCCGGCCTTCCTCCAGGAAACAAGCAGGCAGGGGTTGGACGGGCTGGTGGGGCGGCCTATGGTGCCTTTTTCTGCTGGGCTGGCACCTGGCACTCACTCACTACAGTAATCCACTCGCTCACTCACACGCCTTTGACCCTCTCGCCTCTCCACCCACACGCCCCCTTCACTCTGACTCTGACTCCGATTGACAGCGAGGGGCCCCTCGCTCTGGCCTTAGCTCCATGCCTGGGCAGAGATTGACGGATTCCGGTCAAGACCCTGATCTCGCCACCAAAATCTCGATCGCGACCACCGTTTCCATCCACCACTCCGGGCCAACCCAAGCTTGCCCACGCTTCTCCCAGAGGCGTGCGATCGCGCTGGCCCTGCGGCAACAGAACGAAAACAAGGAGAGGACCCTCAAAACGCCTCCAAAGTCCCTTTGGCTATGCCAGAGCTCACTCATGACGTCAGATCGCATTCTGTTAGCCTTGCTGCTCGGAGTCGGGCCCGTAACCACTCACGGGCCAGCATTGGAACTCCACAACCCGAACGAGTCTGTGAGCGAGAGCGCCGAGGATGCCCAGGCAAGGAACCAGCAGAGCTTGCTGGATTGCAGCCTTTGTCGAATCTGACGCGGAAGATGGCTTTTACCTTCCCACATCCGCCCAACCGTGATACACAGCTGTCCAGTTGTACACCACTTCCATGGCCTGCAATGGGGGATGCGCAAGACATGGTATCGACATTGTCGAAAGCCCGTTGCGCCGCCCATGGACATCCACGACTTTCCGCTCCGTAGAGCGTGCGTTTCGAAATTATGCCACCATAACACTTCATATTGGGAGGCACAATAGCTTTGCCCCTTTCTTTGACACATGCCGTCGCGAAGAACCGGTGTTGTCCGGTTACGAGGTGCCAGCCCCATCGCGAGGTAATCGTTGCGTCACTGTCGTCAGTCATACGCAGCAGTCACGTAGAGTTGGCTTGGCCGGTGCAGGCAGTGTGTGCTGAGGACGGTTGAGCCCAGAAAAAAAAATCACCGCGGCACCCTCGTCCGGTCGGCACAGCTCAGCGAGCGGGAGCAGCGGACCAAGTGCCAGGTGGAAATCCAGGGTCGTGCCAGGGTCCAGGGTCGGGGGATAGCATCGTCCAATAATCGGACAGATCGAAAAACTTTGCTGGCTGAGGGGTTCTTCGGGGTACTTGGGGTACATGGCGAGGGCGTTTGGCCCTTTGGTTCGCTGAGCCCAAACCTTTTCCCACACCACTTCGGCCTTCGCTTTGTCAGCTCTGAGGCACAAGAGTGCATGTGCCTGCTGGCGTCCTACATGCGATTGTGCAAAAAGTCCATGTTGGCGAAATGCGAATTCTTCCCCGCTTCTCGAGAGCAGCCCGAATGGCCAACCCGGTTTCCAGCATTTACCTTTGGGTGCCACCACCAGGACCGCGCTGGACGCGTTGGCTGAGTGTGCCGGCCATTCTGCTCATGTTGCTGGGACAGGTATTGGGATTGTTGCACGGCCACGCTTGCCTTCACAGCTGGACTATTTTGCCACTAGATCGCCTGCGTTTCTTTCGTCTGGTGGATTGAGCGAAAGCAACAAGCCTTGATTATCGGTTCCAACGGCATGAGACCCTTGCAATCTCTTGGGTTGGACCAATATAGGACATACTAAATGCAGCTTGGCCCTACAGTACCGAAGTGAGGTCTCACCAGTGTGAACCTACGTCATGGTCAGACCCGCCAGCCCGTTCCCCGGGAATAGAACGACTATTATTGCTGTTCAACGAGCAAATGGTGCGAAATGCGTGCAGACCAAATAGCGAAGCACGATATCATTCATTCAATATAGCTGCCCTTGAGACTTTCCAAGGGCCGGGGTTGCTCAGCTCTACTTACTCACTCGCTAACGGCAATTGTAGGCTGGAAGTATTAAATTATCATAACATGGGCACGAGCATTGTGGATCGATAACGCGCTGCGACTCTTAGAGTTCGCAGGTCGTTCAGCTGTGCCCAATCTCACTTTTCCATCATCCCATCTTGCTGCAGGCGCGTCTGATGCTGTCCGTTGGAAATGCAACCGGCGAGAACAGGGCAAACCAGCCTGCGAGTCACTGAAGCAGCTTCCCTGTGCCTGCCTCACTGTAGCTGTCTGTCTTGACTGAGGCACGCATTATTGCCCGCGGATCCGCTTTGATGCAATGACTGGCACTCGGATGTCTGCTGAGGAAATGCATTCTCACAATAGGCTCGGAACGGTGGGCGAATTCAGCGCTTAGTGACCCCTGGGACAAGGGGGACGTCAGGCCCTGTCCCAGTCAAGCACAGCGATGATCTTCGCGCCCATGTGGCCGTATTCGAAGTGGAAGAGGGAAAAAAACTTCACGCAGCTGGGGTTAGGCCGCCGGAATGGGAGCCGGAGGAGCTTGCTTCATCATCGGGGGTAGAGGTGAGATCGGGCTTGCTTTAAACTCAGCGATCGGTGCGTTTGCTGTGCCATCGACGATCCGCTACCCTGGAGGGTCGTGGGTATTCCGTCCCCACATCGGCCAGTCCCACCCACGCTTGCCTGTTCGACTTCGACTCATTCTCATCCTCACTCACAACCACACTCATCTCAAAACACCACACCTCACACGCCTTCTTTTTTAAACAATTGAATGCGGAGCACGGCAACTCCATACTCCATATTTGGTGCAGACCACCGTGATTAGTTATGGAGCGTGGGCTCACAAGCAGGCGCAAGGCGCAGTGCGTGGTTGCTGAGATGCACGGAAGCGCCAAAAATTCTTACGACGTCCTTCATGCCTCGAGGGACAGTAACGTGGCTCAACATGACTTGGACATGATCTTGTCTTCGCATGGTGTGGCTGACGCGCACCAAGCTTCCCAAAGCACGATAGTCCAAGGCTCGTTCACGCATGCCCTCACGATTTACAAAAATATCCTTCGTACTTCGATAAACGGGAGACGGGCTACCAGAAAGTCCTGAAGAACTACAATCAATAACTCTAGTGGCAGCTCTTCACCCTTATCCGGCTCAATGCTGTGAATAAACGGCCAACTCAGCATAGCGCAGGATCTAGATATCTGAAGGAGTGGGCCATCTCAGCTCAACGATAAGCCTTCCCATGCTCTTGAGTAGGCGAGAATACAGGGTGACGGACGAATCGAGCGGCTGGAAGCGTTGGTGAGGGAGCCGGCTTCGAGGCATGCTCTTCTGCAGGACCCTGACCCAGCGATGGCTTTCCAGGGACAGTTTCTTTTTTTTTATTTTTCATCCATCACCTCACGATGCTGTTCGAGGGCTCATCCACCTGAATGACGCATGGCCCGAGGAATGTGTTCATCAAAGGGGCATGTACAAATGGAGTGTTTGTGTATGAGATCAATGAGAGATCCCTGGAGTTATTTTGCAGAACACTGAAGTTAGAAGAAGCTGGTCTGAGGCTTCCGGGTCATAGCACGGAGCTGCGAAGATGCACCGCGACAGGCTATTAAGTATCCCTGAACATAGCCTCAAGCGTTTCTGGCGGCCAGAAAGGGGTCGAGCCGCTCTTCATCCCAAGACAGGGCACGTGCGAGACAGCAAGAGTTTCTCTCAACAATATCGACTAAGCTGCTACCCATGCTTCGTTCGTAGGGAAGTCGGGTCAGATTCAATTAGATCGCAAGCTGTCAGATTCAGAACGGAATGCATGCATTCGACGACGTCATCAATTTTTGGAAATGGTGGCGCAAGGGACCATGCTTTTTCGGGGCAAGCAGGGGAAGTAGACGCATGGGGTCTATTGCCAAGCTACCCCCGACATTTTCCAAGCCTAGCCTGTGAAGGAATATTGCTCCCAGAGGGGGTGCTGGCGTACCGTGGCACGCCCCTGATGAGGAAAAAAAAGAAAAATCTTGGAAGCTGAGAAGTCCCAGGGATTTGGTTGTGAGTGGATGCTTGCCGTGTGCAAATATTCCACTACCCTAGCTATCCATGATGCCATCATACTCCTAAAATAAACTTCTCAAACGAGACGAAATCCTCCGGAGAATAGGATTTGGACAGGCCCATTGCACCAAAGGGAAAAGAAATGAAAGTTTCGAGTCGGCTACCATCCACGATTGGGTATACCTCTGTAAGCATGGCCGGTTTCAGTCCTCCTGCACCTGCGAGCTGGCGATTCTACCTAGTACGAGTTGACCATCTCCTGAGAAGGTGGCTGGCTCCAGAGCAGCGCGAATGCAATAAGTCATCCATCCAATCTATGAATTCCTCCTAGGGAACGATTTGAAGGCAGAGAAATTAAAGCTAAGGGAATCGAAAAAAGGCGACCCTGACGATCTGAATACCTAACCCAAGGGTTGCTATGTGATTGTCAAATACCGATGCTTCGGTTTGATAAACCTGAGAAAGACAGTGTGCAATTGACGAACAAGCGCATCACGATGGTGCAGAAAAATGTGTCGATTTCACTCAATACTCGATGTTCGTGTCGCGAAATTTGGAACTGGCTATGAACGAGGAACCACTCTTGGGAGCACGCCCCCGTGTTTCTCCCCGTCTGTCAATGACATCAGAGCTCTACTATTTTCCTTTCGTCATGTTTCTTTTTCTTCACTACATTCTGGCAGCCCCGGCGCGGAAGGGCAGGCGTTCATGGGGCTGAACACTCATTCCACGGGGTCCCCCGGGCTGGACAAAGCAGGTAACGGTCTGTCGTCAGCAGAGCAACCGCCAGGGGGCCGGACGGGGTGGCTGGGGGTGTGAAGGGACCAGGGTACCTGAAGGAAAAGCAGGTCATCCTTTCACATTGGCGAGCGAAGACAGATCTCGATGTCGTGAAACCCGTGTTGCCTCCAATTTGGGAAACTTCCTCACAGGCGGGAGGCGGTCAAGTGGGCAGAAAGCAAGAAAGGCAAGGCACGGCCAAGGCTGGGGACTGCGGCATGATGCAGTGTATGTGTCTTGTGAGTAGGCGCAACATGGCTATCGTGCGCAAGACCTCGGGTTGCCCCCAAGATTGGCCCTGCGATGCGTGCATCTGAGCAGCATCGTTGCGCGCACATCCACACAATCACCATGGCGTGCAGAGTGTGACATGAAACTGGGATGCGCCTGGGGACAATCACGCGAACGGCCGTCTTTGAAATGGCTGTCAGTTCTGCAGGTAGGTTAGCAGGCCGTTTGGACAGCTCAGTGCCAAAAATAAGCATGCGCACACAAGTCTTCTAAAATATGAGATTGATTAGGCAGAAATCCTGCTGCACAGTAAGCGCTGCTGACTTCCCTCATCGCGATCAACCTTTCAAACCACGATGAATAGTGAACCCTACAAATCAAGAAAACTTGGCAAAAGGGCCCCTCGTGCCTCTCCCCTCGCCTAGCATCTGACCCAACCTGCACCTTGATCGGAGACAGTAACCGCAAGTGTTTTTTTTTCCCCTAAAGTGGTGCCGTGCCCTAGGGGGTGTTCAACTCAAAGCCGCATTGCATAAAAAAAGGGGGACGAGGGAAGAAAATTTTACAATCGTAGTCGCCGTTGAGGATCGAGATTTCCGAAGCGATAGGCACCTGGCCTGATTACCAGAATAGGTAATTGCGCGACGATCAAATGCAGACTAGCAAAGATCTCCAGGCTGGCGAAAATAAGAAAACAAATGGCAAAGATTATACGCTCAGACAGTATACTCCGGCAGAAAGAAGCAACAGCTGAATTGGCCGCAAGAGTCAAAGTTTATCGACGTCGGTCGTTGTCTTTCGTTCAGGGTTTAGGATCCGTCGGCACTGGTGTCAGTTGATATGCCGGCAGGATAGGGTAATATGGGTAATTACTCCCTGGGGGACGGGGATTGAAGTGCCATTGATAAGGGAAGCTGGATGTTTGGCATGTTTGGACGGGATTGCCATTTTACGGTTCGTGTTTGGTGGAATTTGGTGTGGGATGGGATAGTTGGGAGTGCTGTTTGGTGTGATGGTATTTGGGGGATGGGAAAATAAGTAATTTCGTGGAGGATGGCGTATGCTGTTGTTGAAGTTTTGGGTGGCTCGGTGTGCGATCGTGATGAACAGCGTAGTTGTTGTGTGTTGATTATTTTATTTTATTTCGATTTCCTTGTCTAGGTGAGTTCTGTGCTTCTTCGACTATGCTCTTTTGTGTTCGTCTGTTAAGAGGCCGTACATCGGGAACGATGATACCTGGAAATGATACGCTTCGTGTTGTATATCTATGGAGTCTATACATGTTTACCAGGCATCATCATTCCATTACTACTGATGACTGCTATTTCATGCGTCTCCCATCTTCTACTACCACTGTACAGACGATCACTGTAAATCCGTCGCTTTCATAAGCAAGGAGATAGGTGCCATTGCAGATGCCAATATCGACATCACGAACACTTCGCGAGCTTGATCATCGTGGATCTGGCACACAGCTTCACTTTCATGAACAATTCGCCACGAAGCCGATACATTTTTATTGATACTTTAAGTGTCGCGGTGCTTTGCCTTCTTCCGCCGCATAATTAATCATTGTGCCTGAACGCCGTCCTCCTTTCCATTCTTCAATACCCTACCTGCTGCGCTGTAATATTACATGGTCGGCACATATGCATCCATGTCCCGAATTTATCTGCCCCTGAAGAAGTATGTACTTCATCTCCCCGGCGAGCCCAAGCCCCAGAATAGCGATGTACCAGATATGGATCCGTAAAGTCCACTTCAGCATCTGCTCCTCCTCGAGATCTGATCAGCATGCCATTTCCATACACCTAAACTCATCACTTCCCCGGCGCAGGCGGGGGGGCCATCTTGGTAGCCCCTGTGTCAACCCTCTTGGCCGCCGGCAAATCAGGCACCTTGAATCCCCCATTCGTAGACGAGCCAACTTGCGTAAACGTCCCACCCTTGAACCACCGGTCCTCTTCCGCCTTGCGCTTCTTGCTCAGCTCCGCCTGGACTTTGGGATCAACGAGCTCCAGACCGGACACTGGCGTGAACGCAAGTGAAGAGGCTGTTCCCGCGCCAGCGGCAGAACCGATCGTGCTTCCAACACCTGAGGCGCGGAGACCCTTCGCGCGAAGATCAATACCACCTGGTGTTTGGCCAAAGCCACCGATGGACGAGGCCGCGCCGCCAATGGAGCTTGCTCCTCCCCAGCCTTTGCTCTTGGCGCTGAGCTTCGCTCGTGTTCGCTGGTCGATCTGGACGTTGCGGATGCGCCAGTCATTTTGCTGCCCGACCATGCCCATGCCGACTGTTGTTTCGCCTGTTCCGTAACCAACTTCCTTTTCTTCCTTGCCAAACGCCATTTTGTTTTGTGCTTTGCGCAGCTCCGTCATGGCAACGGCTTCTTTGGCCTTTCGGGCACGACGTCCTCCTCGTTTGCGGGATGGTTTGTCGCCGGGCACGGGGAGAGCTCTTTGGCCCTTGTTGGGCGGTGGCTCCGTAAGCTTCTCTAGTCGTTCTAGACATTGCGACTTGAGCTGATCGCCGGTGCTGCCGTCGGGGGTTGAGTGGATGCGGTCTACTCGCGCAGCCAGAACCAGCTTGGCTGCGACAATTCTCATGGCTTGCTTCTTGAGGTCGTTAGGGATCCCACGAATCATCTCCGAGTTGTAGAGGTAACCCTGTTGCCGAACACCAATGTTGGTTGCCAGACCGGCTTGCCTCTTCTTTGATCCCCATGACGGGATATTGCATGCTGGCGTCTTTGATAATCCCGTTAAACCACCCGCTGCGTTGAGCAGCTGTGCTGCTGTCAGAGACCCAATGAGAGCTGTCAGGTTTGGCGCAAAGACATTCATGCGTGACTGAACGTATTCCGCGAGTATTTGCTTGGCCTTGTGCAGTGAGACCATCATTGCACATGCCTGGCGC
Source organism: Periglandula ipomoeae IasaF13 (assembly GCA_000222875.2). Classification (NCBI taxonomy): domain Eukaryota; kingdom Fungi; phylum Ascomycota; class Sordariomycetes; order Hypocreales; family Clavicipitaceae; genus Periglandula; species Periglandula ipomoeae. The sequence continues at coordinate 11,062 of AFRD01000040.1, forward strand.
ACCCTGTTCAGTCCCTCTGGACTAAGTTCCTGGCCTTTTGACGTTGTAGCCTCCACCGTGACGACCATGAGCGACGGCCCGTCCAGGACAGCCTTGAGGCCCATGTTCATCGGATTGTCCGTTGAGGTCTGCAGAGCCTTGATGGTTTCCGAGTCCATTGGGCCATTTCCAATGATGGAAACAACCTTGGCATATTCTAGAGGTGTCGTGACAAGTCGTTCCAGCTCGGGAAATCGTGTCGAGTAACGGTCGCGAATGAACTTGTGTACTAGAGCGACTTCTCCATCAATCTGGGTCGACAGACTGTTGGACTGCGTCAGGAGGTGGTACTCGGGATGGTCCTCGATGTTGCCGACGTTTGTGGTCTGTGTTGATGCTTGGGATCGGTAATGCGCAATTTTCTATACATCGTTCGGTGCATTTGTCAGGGCTGTGTACTTTCACATTTGAATGTAAACGAATCGTCTTTTGAAATGAGAACATGATGAATTTTGACGTCGTTTTGGGGGAAAAGGGGAGGGAAGCACTAACCTCTAATACTGGCTCCAGTGTAGCCATCAAGCTGGCGACGCTGCGAACATCTTTGACGGCGCCGAGCTGCATCTTCTCGACCTTTGCTTTGGTCGCCTCTATATCTTCTGCATCCTTCATTTCACCACCATCTGCCTCGTCGGATTCATCATCTTCGCCGTCGACGTCCATGGCGTCGCGGTTGCCGTTTTGATGCGGCTCATCATGCGCTAGGCCATCGTTCTCGTTCTCTTCTGCTTCGTCCCCTGAGCTTCCAAAGTCATTGAGCAGCTCGTCCGCGACTGTAGACATGATGGCGACTGGAATGACCGACGCGATGCTGGTCTGTGTCGTGTTGCAGGAAGCGGCTGAAAGATGATTGTCGCGTGTCAAGGTGGGAGAGGTTGACGGCCCAAATATATTTTTGCGGTGCGAGGCTGCGAGGCTGCGAGGCTGAAGTGCGATGTCAACGGAAGGTGGTCCGTGCGTCGGACGTCCAAAACCTCGGACCAGTGTCAAGTCTGATATCCACCTAAAATTTGAAAGCCTCGTCGCCGCCTTCTCTGTCCGCCCGCAGGTGCTTTGGCGCGTCTTTTCCATTTGCACTCGATTGATTTCGAACGGCCTGTAACTAGCGGTCGAAGAGAGAAGGATTTGGGTTGACCGCCTACAGCATGGAGTCCTCGAGAGGCCCTCCGAGGGTCAAGAACAAGGCCGCCGCGCCTGTTCAGATCAGCGCGGAGCAGCTGCTTCGTGAGGCTGTCGACCGACAGGAGGTTGGCATACAGGCGCCGACCCAAAAATTCTCCGACCTCGAGGAACTGCATGAATATCAAGGACGGAAGCGCAGGGAGTTTGAGGATTACGTGCGCCGAAATCGGGTCAACTTGAAGAACTGGACGCAATATGCACAATGGGAGCTGGAGCAAAAGGAGTTCGCTCGCGCCAGATCAGTCTTTGAGCGTGCCCTCGACGTTCTTCCTCACAATGTCGTCCTGTGGATTCGATACATCGAGGCGGAGATGAAGTCGAGAAACATCAACCATGCGCGAAACTTGCTGGATCGAGCCGTCACCATCCTGCCGCGAGTGGATAAGCTATGGTACAAGTATGTGTACATGGAGGAGATGCTGGGAAATATCCCAGGCACACGACAAGTCTTCGATCGGTGGATGCAATGGCAACCTGACGAGGCGGCTTGGAGCGCATACATCAAATTGGAAAAGCGATACGGCGAGTTTGAACGAGCGCGCGCTATCTTCCAGAATTTCACCATTGTCCATCCCGAACCCCGAAACTGGATCAAGTGGGCCAAGTTTGAGGAAGAATATGGCACGAGCGAGCTGGTTCGCGAAGTGTTTGGGAGTGCTGTCGAGGCTCTGGGTGACGAGTTCGTGGACGAGAGGCTCTTCATCGCCTATGCGCGGTTTGAATCCAAGTTGAAGGAGTACGAGCGAGCTCGCGCCATCTACAAGTATGCGCTGGACCGACTACCACGATCAAAATCAATGCTGCTACACAAGGCCTACACGACGTTTGAGAAACAGTTTGGCGACCAAGACGGGGTGGAGGATGTGGTTTTGTCAAAACGAAGAGTGTACTATGAGGAGCAAGTCAAGGAGAACCCAAAGAATTACGATGCTTGGTTTGATTATGCCGGCCTCGAAGAGTCCAGCAGAGATGCAGATCGAATTCGAGACGTTTACGAGCGAGCCGTTGCCCAGGTTCCGCCAACGCAGGAGAAGCGACACTGGCGGCGATACATCTATCTCTGGATCTTTTATGCCATTTGGGAGGAGCTCGAGGGCCAGGATATCGAGCGAACGCGACAAATATACAGCACTTGCCTGAACTTGATACCGCATAAGAAATTCACGTTCGCCAAAATATGGCTTCTAGCCGCCCAGTTTGAGATCCGCCAAGGACAGCTCACCGCAGCACGAAAATTGCTAGGGCGAGCCGTGGGTATGTGTCCCAAGGACAAGATCTTTAACGGCTACGTCGACTTGGAGCGCAAGCTCTTCGAGTTTGTGCGATGCCGAACCCTCTACGAGAAGCACATCGAATACAACCCAGCCAACTGCCAGACATGGATCAAGTTCGCCGAGTTGGAGCGCGGGTTAGATGACCTCGACCGCACGCGGGCAATCTTTGAACTGGCCGTCAGCCAACCGCAACTGGACATGCCGGAATTACTATGGAAAGCGTACATTGACTTCGAAGAAGAAGAAGGCGAGTACGAACGAACTCGCGAGCTATACGAGCGGCTGCTCGAGAAGACAGACCACGTCAAGGTCTGGATCAGTTACGCGCACTTTGAGATCAACATACCCGAAGACGAGGAGGGCGATGAAGAAGGTGCAGAGGAACAGCCTCTCAGCGAAGAAGCCAAAGCCCGCGCTCGCAAAGTGTTCGAGCGTGCGCACAAGAGCGTGCGCGACAAAGATCTCAAGGAAGAGCGCGTGTCCCTGCTCAACGCATGGCTGCCGTTTGAGCGCGAGCACGGATCAGAGGAGGATATCGAGAAAGTGCAGAAGCAGATGCCGCGGCGGACCAAGAAGAGGCGACTGCTGGAGGATGATACCTACGAGGAGTACTTTGATTACGTGTTCCCTGCGGATGATCAGCAGGCGAAGAATCTGTCGAATATCATGGCTATGGCGCAGAAGTGGAAGCAGACTGGTGGTGATTTGGCGGGGTAGGAGTTTTGTAAATGATACTCTTTGTGGCTGGCGTATATTCTTCTTTTTTTTTTAATTCGTTGTGAGTTGATACTACGTGATTGCATTTTGCGCACTTGAATTTGCTCGAGATCTCTCCATCTGTCGTCTATTGTAGACCCATTGCGCGGCATGTCCGAATTTTCTTCAACAGTAACGTCCATGTTTACCAAATAATACCATATAATGAGCAATGTAACGGAAAGTAGTGCCAAATGAAACACAATGCGCTTCCTTGAATTATCTCACACATCGTCGAAACCCTTTACGGGCAACGTACCATGTCAAAAGCATTGTTTGTGTTGATCAACCAGTTTTGGTAGCGCGATGCATCTCCTTGCGACTTTCGTTGGGGTGCAATTTGAACAAAGGAAGCCTTGATCATGTATAATAAGTGCTTACTTCCCCAACGAAGAGAAAAGGCCGTGTGGCTCAATGTCAGGTCGTCTGACTACGATTTAGTAACATGAAGATAAAGTGATCAGAAGGTCGCAGGTTCGACCCCTGTCTCAGTCATCTTCGTCACTTTTTGCCCCCATTTGCAATGAACTACTTTTTTTCTTCTTGCAAAAGGCTTTTTTTTTTAAAAAAAAAAAATCTTCAGCATTCTTTTGAATTCCTCCATTTCCATTGTTCTTTTATCGTCGATTCAAATCACCGCTTTCGTCTCCTTTACTTTTTCCGCCAACGTGTTCGTATTGTATTACACCTTCTGGCAAACACTATTTCGTCTGTTCCATGTGTACCGCATATCCGTCAGTGTTTTTTAGTGATACAAAACACGACACAATCAACCAGTAATAACTGTACAACATCACATAATACGTTGCTGTAAAAAAAGTCATAATTCATTCAACTCCATCGCTGAAATCACTTGGATCCGACCCATACTCTGTCCATCAACCCAAAAAATAAAAGCAGGTATAGGGTGTGCACTCCACCAACCCATACATCACCAACAGCAACAACCACAACCAAAAATCACCTATGAAAAATGAAATTCCCAGGCCTCCAATCCACCGCCCTGACACAATACCAGCTCTATCCGTCTCACTGTAGTTCGAGTCCCCCGTCGGCCCGCTATTCTGATCAATGCTCGCGTACAGACTCCACCCATGCAGCTCTAGCACCTCGACGAGCTTCAATATCAGCAGCCTCGTCCGCATGGTCTCCTCCCCCATCGCTCGCCACGGATATCCATAGAGCTTGAATTCGTGATAATTCGCCGCCGTGTCCTTCTTGGCCTCGCTCTGCAGCATTCGCAGAGACCGTAACATGCTCGAGAACGCCGCCAGCAAATCCGGCGGGGCCCCCAGAAAACGTAGCTTGTCGCCCGTTTTAAATGATATGGCCACCCATGTTGCCTCCGGCGGTGGGACGGGCTGTTTTCGAAAAATAAGCGTGTCCTTGTCGAGTTTCTTGCGCGAAATGTCCGTCGACGCCGTCATGATCCAGCCCAGTGCGTAGAGGGACGCGAAGACTTCCCTCATGAGAATGAGCGCGGGGACGGCATCGGGCCCCGTGCCGCTGCCGCTCCATGGTCCCCCACGGAGCTTGAACTCTTGAGATACCGAATAGGGCCGTTCCTCTTGGATGCCGCGCGGCCAGTGCCGGCGGATGGTGATGTGTAGGCTGGTGGTGCGGCGGACGAGGACGATTGACCGTTGCCATTTTCGGAAGGGTGAGGTTGTTCGGGGGGAATTTTTCTGTCTGTGGATTCCTTGACTTCGGACATGGTTGCCGGTTGTGCTGTTTTGTTTCGGGGTTTGTTGTTCTCGTGAGAATTTGTGATGGTTTTGGTGGGAGTTTGACAGGATGTCGTTGCCTAGTCTTTCATCAGACTCCGTCGACGTCAGCTTACCCCTCTTGTTGGAAAGAGCGACGTTGGTTCAACGCCTTGGCGAGGCTGAACTTGCGCGGAAGGCATATTCGCGGGTTAACCATGGTACTGCCTCGTGAATATTGTCATTTGCTCTTAAAAGGTATTGACGGCTGGATTACTTTCGTTGCTGACTGCCTGGTCTTCACCTGCCGTGTTTTGCAAGTTGAATCTGCAAGTACCATGCAAGGCTCAACCCATCGTGAAAATGTGTCGCGTTGACAACAAAGGTCAAAATAAGATTTTCATCTCACAAGATCAAAACACTTCACATCTTCACAAAAGGCGTCTTTTGTAGAAAAGACACGTTGAGGCATGGAAATTGAAAAGCGCAGCCATCCACTATCACGACTAGCTTCAACCAGCTCTAGAGACAACCACACGAGTTGCACATACAAAGACGAATCAAATCACATACAACAAGCGCAACACAGCCAGTATCTTGCAGACAGTCCCCGTACAATCAACCAACCCACTCATCAACTATTAGACTAATGTCCATATTAACACACATCTCTCCTCAACACACCCATTGCTTGCATCTCGCCGTGATTCCCCCACCTGCCGCCTCTAGCCCCCAGTGACGTCATGCCCACGCCCATCCTTGGCCGGACCCCTTCGTTCTTCGTTTCCACGTTTTTTTAACCCCGTCAATGCAGGCGTTTTCATCACGCCCATCTTCTCTCTCTGGACACGCGGCGCTCGCTTAATCTGGTATCATTCTTCATTCGTCCACGCTCGTCCGATACGCACGTCATCTTCTCCAGCCCGCCATTTCTCAGCTGGACTTTGCATAATGCCACCCATCACTTTGAACTCGGCTCCGGCTCTTCGTGTATCATTCATTCATTCATACGGGTCTATCCCTCTATAGAGATTTTTTGATTTCCCAGGGAAAGAGTCATGGACTAGACACAAACCATCAGTAGATAGTCGTTTCTGACAGGATCGAGAACACAACGAAAAAAAAAAAGAGCACACCGATTCTTAATAAGCAGACCACCATAAAAAATTCCCGCCCATTATGCCACAAAATCCCGGCCCACTCACATCCTGCCAACTCAGAGACCAATTTCTCTTCATCCTGCGAGTTTTAGATCGTGTCCAACCCCCCCAGTCCCCCGTCGAGCCGTCTTTTCCGTGTGGTATGCGGAACGGTCCATAAACGGGCTTTCCCAACACCGATCAAGGAACACAACCTTCGATCCATGTGCAATCGTCGCATGTTGGTCCCGTCACCCCTCCCCGTTCCCCCTTCATACCTCATCCTGTCAATGCCGAGCTTTGCAGGAATCTCGGCGACCCCAGCGCTAAAACCTTCTGCGCTGTCACACTCGATCCGATGTCTCGGGTTGTACCCTCCTTCTTTCCATTCGTGCGAATCAATAGTCTTTGGCCAGTCGGGTCCAGAGATTCACTGTTTTATTCTGAGGGCCGGCTACCCATCTAGTAGCGCCGATCTGTCACAAACACAATCGTCATTAGTCATTTCTGGTTTAATGCAAAGAACAAATATACTGTGTTGGACAAGGAGAGACGTTAAGAAACAAATGATAAGCATTGGGTAAGGCTCAGGAACACGGGAGTTGCGTGCCGTCAGATCTGTGGAGCCAAGGAGCAGCCATTGCCACGCTTGACTTGCACAAGTTGTCTCTAATCGTGACTGCAACCTCTCCGCGTCCAACCCAAGCAGCACTCGGAATAGCTAGCCCTTCCGTGTTTCATCTCTATCCTTGCGAGTCCTCATCAAACAAACTGATCGTCTTTCCCAGCGTCGCATTCGCAATCGCTGTCCAGTAATTCCATAACGTCAGACTTGTGAGGGATGCACTCGTCGCTGAACAATGCTCATTTTTCGTCGTAGTTGTTGCCGTTTCATCATATATCTTCATTACACGAGAATGTAATTCACTTGAAGTCATTCTCGCCGAAATAAGGGCGCCCTCTCAGAGTTTGTGAACACGAAGCTGAGGTAAACGAAGCGCTGCGTGAAGCAAGAGTATCTCATTGACCGTAGCCCATGGGTGGCGCAGGGAGTCTTCCGGAACTGTACGGGTTGTCGTCGTAGTATCGGGGCCCGTAGTCGTCCCTTTCGAAGCCGTCAAAGTCTCGATATCGAGACGGGGCCCAGCTTTCGGCTCGCCGGGGTTTGTCCCCAGGTTCGTTGATCTGCTTTCGACGCTGCTCTCGCTTTTCGTGACGCAGGGCCTTTTCTTGTTTGAAGACTTTGCACTCGTGCGTCATTTCTTTGGCTTCCTTCATCTCCTCCAGGGCACCTTTGATACCCATGGCGGCAATGCCGACGGATGCAGCGTCCTTCATGATGGCCTTGGCCTTGAGCTTCTTGGCCTCCGCTGGGCTAAGACGACCCTCCTTGACGGCTCTTTGACGGGCAGTCCTTTTCTCCATGCTCTGATAGACTCCGTGTGCTGCGTGGATGGTCGCCACGGTAGCAAGACCGGTTGTGATTATTTGCTTACCTCTCATCTTTTTTGCCTTCCTTTCGTCCTCATCCGAATCACCCAGGTCTGACTCAGACCCGTAACCACGGCTCCCGCCCCGTCGACGTGATGAGTCCCGGTGACCGCCACCCCGGTATGACCGCTCGTACTTGTAGTCTCCTCCTCGGCTGCGTGGGCCACCACCATATCGGGAATCGTCATCATATTCGTCAGAGTATCTTCGCGACCTTCGTGACGGTGCCCGGTCATCAAAATCATCCTGGTCCCGACGACGATGTTCATCTGCGGCCGCAACAGCCCCACCCCCGATTCCAAGCTTGGCCAAGCTGTTACGAGCCTTGTCGACTACGCTTCGGCTTCGGCTTCGGCGGTGTCTGTCGGGGGAACCGTCTCGAGAATCGTAGCTTCGGTCCCGGCTTCCAGCACGGCTTCGAGATCGTGATCGGTGATCAAGAGCCGCCTTGGCGCCCAATGCACCTAAACCTGCTGTAGCCAGCGCTGCTAGACCAGTTCCTCCGCCACCTCCGGCCTGCGAGCGAGCCCGAGATCGAGAGCGGCTGCGTCCCGTTGCCTTGTTCTCTTCAATATTCTGCTTGGAACCGTTGATAAGACGGTTACCGACCAAACCACCGATGACCGACTCCGCAAGACCCAATTTCCCTTGCGTGTCGCCCCTAGCGACATCGACTGTGGCAGTACCAGCGGCAGCTGTGAGAATTCGCTTCGTCTTCTCACCCTTCCAACCACCAGGCTCCTTGGCTACACGGAAAGCTTCCGTGGCGCCGGCCAAAAGCGACGCCATGGCGGCCTGCTGAATCTTGTTGGCTCCCGAACCACCAGAGCGGGAGTGGGTAGAACCGGCGCGGGACCTAGCGGGGCTGCCACCACGGCTTCGGTTGTCACCACGTCTGTCGTCGTCTTTGGTTCCGCCAGTGAGTGTCTTGACAGCAGCACCTAAACCGGTAGCGGCCAATGCGTTTTCCAAAAAGTTCTTGTGGCCCTTCTTGTTTTTGGAGTCCTCTTCGTCGTCGGAGTAGTATTCTTGGATTTGACCATCGCGGCCACGATGAAGGATGTAATGTGCTTTTTGGTCCTTCTTGGCTTGCTGCTTGCTGTAAAACTCAGCGCCCTGGTATCCAGCCAAGGCACCAAACCCTGCGAGTGCGACTGAAGATAGGGGATTGCGGTTCACCTCGAGACCTTCTTGCTTAGCCTCGTAACGGTCGTAGATTTCCTTGCCGCCTGCAAGAAGAGCAGCTCCAGCCACCGCGGCGATAATCTTTTCCTGCTTGGACATGCTCTTGTGCTTGGATCTGCGCTCCTCCTCCTCGTAATAGGAACCTCCTCGGCGTAGGCCACGATCGTGCCCGCGGTCGTAGTCGCGGTCGCGGGACCGCTCATAGCGAGGATCGTGGCGATAATCGTAAGCCTCTTCGTAGTAACGGTCATGGTCGGCAGAACGGGCTCGACGAATGTCTCGTCCTGAAGGTGGGGGGAAGTCACGGCGGATTTCCTCAACAGAAAGATCACTGTCCTCTCGGGCGCGAGGGACTAATTCCCTGGAAGGCAGTGGTCGTCCATAGTCGCGCGAGTCGAGAAATCGGGGGTCTCTGTCATCCCGTCGCTCTTCTCGAACGTATCGACGGGGCGGTTCCCGGTCGTAGGGATCGTAGCTGGCCATTCCAGCGGCGGGGTTTGCCAGCTGTAAGAGGTGGCGGGCTGGTGGGTAGTGATGTAATGCACGAACGGGAGAGTTTGTGGACGAAAATCTGTCAAAACGTCGTGGGCAAGTGTGCTGCGCTTCCCAGAAGTCCAACGGAAGCAGCGAAACGACGTTCAGAGATGTTAAGTGAAGTGGAAAGAAGAGAGGAAAAAATCAAGGCAGGGTTGGTGTTGGGGAAGGGTCCATCTTCAGGTGAGCACGAAAGTAATTGACGACATCAGGTGGGAAGTGGGCGGACCTGGCGCCAATGCCAATGCCAACGCTGGCGAGGAGGGGCGCCGGGAAAAGAGCGAAGGCGACGGGCATGACTGGTGCGATGGGCTGCCTGACAGCTGGTGGGACAGTGACGGGAACCGCGTGTGTGCGTGTCTGGTCTGGTGCGAGCGAGGGAGACATCCCAGGGGGCTGGGCGCAGCACTGAGACTAGGACCGGACCAGTTTCGAGATGTCAGATTGATCCTCTCTACACGGAGTCGTCCGTGGGCAGCCCGCGAGGCACAGGGCAGCGAACAATGGCCTGGTGGGCTTGGCTTGGGCGGCTTTTGGTGGGGTCGACAAGGCAAGGCCCGTCCAAGTTCAAGCTAAGTCCAACTCCAGCTCCGTTTCGATGCGGCGTCTGCTCTCGCTGTGCTGTTGTGTGGGACATGAACAACATTCTGCTCTATTTTCGATACAGTAAACAAGGTAGATGGTCGAGTTGCTTTGGTACGATTGAACTTGACGACTGGACGTTGGGACATGGCTGGCATGCTGCAGTTCATCGTGTGCTGACAGCTGCCCATGTTGAGTGAGGAGGCAGCTACGGGAAGGTGTGGGCTGCCGCTCCTGCCCGCACGCCTCACTATGCGATTTGAGAATTGACTCTAATCCACCTTGGAATCATCTTCTTGTGCCAACACCTACTTCGCAGCGGCAACCACAAAATCAACATGTCTCCTCCGTGTGCTCGGTTTGTCCGGTCGCTCCGAGAGGGTAAAATGCATCAAGCTATGGCAGGCATGCCGAGAATTCATGCATGACAACGACCTCATGCACCTCCACCATCTGGGATCCAGTCACCCCAGTGCATGCCCAATTGCGGATCTACTGTAACCACGAGGCATCAGCAACCATAAGGGCTTGTGTCGAAGTGGTGCCTGGAGGAATTGTTTGCAATCGTCGCTCCTTCTTTAATTTAAAAACGGGCTGTTCGATTCTGGGGGATTCGCAACTCCATCTCTTTGCGGAGCGTTCATACCGACCGCTTTGATACCATTCGCCCCCATCTACTCAATGGCAGCAGGTTTCCTGGACATTCGAGGTATTCGAGAAGGATCTGGCCAGTCTCCGGATTGTTTAATGCCGCAGCGCTTCGATCAGAACGACTTTGATTGCGGAGATTGCATCTGACACTTTCGATTCTGTATTCGCGACACTGTCCCAGAGCTGTAGCCATTTTTTGGAAGTCGTTCTGGACCACACCAAGGCCACTCGCGTACACTTTTCATGTAGGGCTGCGCCGCGACAGTCTCAGCCACACTGCATCGCCCCAACCAGGTTCCAACGGCGGTCATGCTATGTGCTGCCACACGCCACAAAATCGATGGGCTGCGTGGAGGTGATGTCAGAGCTGATGGACATTTTCTTGCCTTTGCCATCTTCACCTTTTGCCCACCCTCGGCAGCTGGCTAAGATGGTGCGGTGATGCAAAACTATACAAGAGGCAACAGAATGCGGATTGCAGCCTCAAAACCACCCAACCTGCTCCGTTCGACTGACCACACCACAGCAGATAGCAAGCGCCTTTTTCCATGCTGTGTGACCTGTGGCCATGTGCGCTGCCGGAATGGACTTTTATCATGCCGAATGACAATGCGAACTGCTCAGGTCGAGGCGCAAATACGGAACGACAATATGCATGAGAGACGGATACCGTTGCTGATATGTTCTATCCATGTCGAGTTACGAAATGTGTTCTGAGAAGCTTGGCAATGTCCCTCTCAGTCAGAACCTCAACGGCTATTACCCAGACCTTAAGCCAAGACGCGACGACTGTCTAGTCTGATGTAGCCACCACCGGGGACAGATGCAAAGACGAAGGCAAAGACCATTAATGTTTCTTCTACAGCTTTAGGGGTGCTAGCTGGGCAAAAGAAGATGCCAAGAACGATATGCAGAAGAACCATCTCTTCTCCGAGGCACCAAGGTAGTCGGTACTTGCCTAGGCGCTGCTCATGTTCCAGAAGTGCGCATCTTGCCCGTCTCGGCAGGTCGCAAAGCCAAAAAGCCATTGAAGCGATGGCCAGTTCGCCCATTGCTCCCCGCAGCCTTTTTATCGAGCTTCTTTTCTCGGACGCTGATGCAATGCCCACCGCCGCTCGCGCTCCTGATTCGCCTGCATCTGCGAACACAGAGCCTACTCATTGGCCGTGTTGTCGTGTCTCAAGACTTTCCCTTTCACAACCGTAGATCCTCCTCCAACCAGCCCGCGTAGCATCAGTAATACGCTGATGATCAGGCCGGGCCTATTGCTGTCTGTTGCCTGAAAGGGCCGTTGCACTACGCCATGACGCCAGCACAGTTGCGACTGCCTGCACAATCCCTCCCTATTCATTCTGTCGTGTTCGGTCTACGGCCGATCAGGCGCCATCACCAAAGCTCTCCGTACCAGGTATCTGCCCATGATGTGATGTTCCTCTTTTAGTCGTGCTTCGTATCACCAGAAACCAAAAGGCCCCCGCGCAGATCACAGGCCCCAGAGAGGCTGTCGTTTCCCTCCCAATCCCAAGCTAGTATAAATGCCGGCCGGCACCCTGCCGACAGAATAAAGAAAGTCCTCTCTCGGCATTTCTTTTGCAAGTCTGGGATAGCATCCATCCAATTCATACACAAGTCATCAACACCATCCTAGCCATCATGAAGTACGCTCTCCCCATCATTGGTCTCGCCGCCCTCGTTACGGCCGAAGACGTCCGTCGCCAGAAGTAAGCTTGCGTCTGCCCTCCCAGTACATATTAAGCTATACACAAGACAGCAAAGCTGGTGGTCCACACCATCCACCGCACCTTATACATTCCCCAGCTACAACGAGGTCCAACAACAAACGAGTGCTAATTAAATATCTGCAGCACCCAACTCTTCTCCATCCCCCCTCAGCCAACCCCCCTGGAGTCCACAGGCGGCAAGCTGTCCATCCTGCCCGTCTCAACGCACTCCGTCTCCGGAACCGCAACTGCCCCAGGCTCCTCCGCCGGCTCTGCCTCTGCCTCTGGCTCCCAGCCCGCCACGACAATCGGCCACATCACCGGCTCAGCACCCCCTCCAACCGGAACTATCGTGTACGTATTCCGACTCTCTTCCCTGTTCAAAAAATTGAGGTTCTAACGATATTCAGCACCGTCACGACCCCCACGAGCGGCGCCTCCCAAACCACCGCCGCCCCATCTGGCTCCGGCTCGTCCTCCGGCTCAGCCTCTGGATCAAAGGCCTCCAGCACGGGAACCCAGAGCCAGACCTCCAACCCTGCTGCTGCGCCGACCGTAGCCAACTACGTCGCTGGTGTGATTGCGCTGGCTGGTCTGGCTGTTGCCCTGTAAATTTGTTTGATAGGCCCCAACGGTCGTACCATTTCGCAAAGATACCTGCCCTGGATGAATGGGAAATTCATTTACATATTTGCTTCGTCATGGATACATTCAGATAGTACATACATATATAAGCATGAGTCCGATTTATCGCTTCGTTTTCGCTTACAGGTGTCAACTTTGCTAAAAATTAGATTTGTCTTGTGCTTTTTACGTGTCCTGAAGATGCCATATCGGGTTTGTGATGATACGAGTACTGATGGGTATGCGTAGCTGGACAATCGACACAGATATGAACAAACCATGGTGTCGTTCTGCTGTGGCGTCATTACAATGTGATGAAACTAGCTTCGACGTTGAGTGGTATTTGGGCCCGTCCATTAGATTGGTCCAATCTGTTCAGAGATACCATAACGGTGGTTGCCATATCCATTGTCCGCCCAAGGGCAGACCTACTCACGCCACACCGAATCGCCGTTCACACCCAACATGTGCAATGTTCAGCTTATCGTTCACATCTCAAGAGTCATTCTCATCACCCTGCATCAATCGCGAAATTCAATGCCCATTTTTGATTATTTTTGATCCTATCGTACAATACAACAATGCCATACCAGCATCGCGGCCACGCTGTCTAGCATCAAATGTGGTGTGCGACAACGACGAAAACTCTGTTTTTTTGAAAAACCAAAGTGGAAAAATTTGAAAGAGTTGAAAACCGGAGCAGGGCTTCCTCAAAAGGAGCCAATTGCGGCACGAAAAAAAAAAAAAGCCAATCCATCATCACCCTGGCTCTATGACGAGGAACCAGGCCAGAAATCTTTTGTGTTTTCTCAAAAAACAAAACTCCAGTATCCGTTCACTCCCTCGTGTGGTCTCATATAGGAAGAGAGTGACGCAACGAAGAAAAAATAATGACAAGGGTAGAACAACCCTCAAAGATATGCATAGAAGAAACAAGCGATGGATGAAAACCCCCAAATGCTACTGCAAGTGGTTCGCAGAAAAAGAAGAAAAGATGATGACGGGTTTAAGAAAAAAAATATCCGATATGCTTTTGTATATGTGCCCTCTTTTTGTGTTTCTCTGCCCCCTAGTGCTCCTTTGCCTTAAGAAGCCACTGTGGTTTTTGTTCCTCGACATAACCCCGTTAGTGCGAGATCATAATAAAAAGCCCCATTCCGCCCCTGCTGTCTCGGTTGATCCAAATGTGAGGAGCCGGTGAGCCAGTTGGCCGCAGATGAAAAAAGAAAATCATACTGATGCAAGTGGACGGGACAGTTTCCCCAATCGACCTGTCTATAAGCCCGCATGTCTGCTCGGTAGGACTACCAGGATACACTGGAGCTGCTCGTCATCCCCCATTCATAGGATCTGCAATGGAATGTAGTAGGAACAAGTCTCAAGGGTGGCTACTAGAGAGTTGGAATGGGGATTCGAATGCTTGTTGATACCGTGCTTTGCCGAACCTGAACTGCAAGAACCATGAATCAATGGCCTTCCCCTCTCCCACGCCATGACTGGGAGATCGAGTCGCATGCGGTGTATGCCCAAAACCTCGTCCGGAGTGAACAATGAAAGAATCAACTAAAGTCGAGTCCCCTGAGCGATTTCTTTAAAAGATGATGGATGAGAAGCCAAAGACAGGCTGAAACCATGTCCACCTGTGGCCGTGTTTCCCGAACAAAAAGCGCAGTAACACCAACAACGACCATCTCTTGACCAAAATTGATTTACCAATTTGCGTCACACCAGCAGCGCATCATTCCAATATCGACCACTGGCTATGAGAAACTCACTTCCCGGATGCCTCCTTCTCGGCACTCTCCGGTTCCGAGGATATCGAGACAGAGCAGCCGCAAGACCTTGACGTGTTGCCTTGGTACATGATGCCATCACCCCACAAAACCTAATCCTATGATTGGTGAGCCGCAAGAAAGAGTGAGTTCTTGCGTCTTCATGAATTGTATAGCGAGGGAGTCCGATCATAGGTACGGAAGAAAGCTGTACCTCATGCATAGGAAAAAAATACAAAATCAAAGGTCCCGCATCAAGTGTCGGGCTGGTCTTTGGCCCATACCGAATGTCATTTCGATGCCATCAGGAGCGTCTTGCAACATTTCTCCTCATCCAATCCTATAAGGCAGGAATTTGAGAATATGCATTTCAGTAAAGTGCTTATTCTCAAACCTCCGCCTCCGCCCCCGCCCCCTGCCCCAATTGCGCATCCCCACAAGTGCTTGTCAACCTCTTGCTCAACCAGTCTAGTTGGCAGTTTACTCGGCGTGGACACCGTTGGTCAATGCGGCGCCATTGGTGCTCTCTGAGGAATGGTTCTTGGTAGAGTCCTGACCTTGACCTCCGGGCACAGCCGACCCTGAGGGAGAAAAGTCGGGCACATCTGCAGACAACTGCGTGCTGCCGTGGCCGTTGACGTTTCCATTTACGGGTTGACCGGAAGAGGGGGACGCACTCTCAGGGAAATGCTGGAATTGTTCACCTTGAGGTGCGAAACCCATCTGAGGGGGCATGGCAAAGGGCATTGGTACGGCTCCGTTGAATTGAGGGCCGTAGTTGAATGGGCGGTTCTTGAAAGTCAGCTGCGATGGACCGTTGTTGCGGGCAAAATCTTCACGATCCTCCATGGGCAGGATAAAGTTCTGCCATCCATTGCGGCGACGAAGACGCTCGATATCATCCTCGCCAACCACAAAGTCAATTTCGGTTGACGTCTCGCAGACGGCTCGGATCATAGCCATGTCTTGGGTCAACTCCTGAATGCGTTTGAAAGCGGCGACGAAGTGCAGGTTAACGAAGCCTTGAGAGTCCATACGTTTCCTGAGGTACATGTCCTTGCACAAGTTCTCGATCGAAAAGTAATACTCGATCTGGTTCTTGAGCACGCCAACGACCATGTTGTCCCAGAACTGAGGCGGTTGCTGGAAGGGAATGGCTGACATGGGATGCATAGGATACTCGTAAGAACCACCGAAAGTGGCCTGGATAGGTGGGAGACGGGTGGCACCATTGGGCAAGGACATGCGGTGGAAGTTGTTGGCAGCATTATTTCGGCCACGTCCACCTCGCTGAGGAGGGGGAACAAAACCTTGACCATGGGGACCTTGTCGAGGAGGAGGGCTGTATGGACCTTGAGGTCTTCCCGGCGCAGATCCATTGTTGTTGAAGCCTGCGTTGTGTTGGTGAGAGTGAGAATTGACGGGGTGGTGCGCTCCACGACCTCTGTAGCCTCCTCGTCCCCTCTCGGCTCGGCCTTCGGAGCGCGTGTTGTTGGTATTTTGCTGCTGATGCTGATATTGCAAAGTAAACGTTAGCTTCTCGACTGTCGACAATAGATCTGCAGTTGTTTAACGCCTGCTCGGATGGTCTCCACAGCAGGCGGAGCGAGGCATAAGTAGACCAGAGGGGAAGGGAGAAGAAGATCTTACCGATGATTGCGTTGAGGTGGTGTCCTTGGTCTTGTCGGCCCCAGTTTGGGCACCCTTTTTCTGTTCCTTGGGAGCATTGCTCACATCAATTGACGTTCGCTTGGAAGCAGGGGGTTGCGAATTGGTCCTGTTAGAAGTAGCAGTAGTCTCCTTGGCACGTTCCTTCGACTCGCTGGGTTTGCTGGCGTTTGCGTTGGTGTTTGCACCTACAGCAGCCGTCTTCTCGCTCGGCTGGTTGCTGGAAGGAGCGGTTCTACCGCTGTTCGTACCGCGAGCACCACCACGAGGTTTGGAATTGCGCATCTGAGGCAGCTGCGTCTCGAAACTGACCGAGGGGACATAATCATATGTCACCCACTTCTCCTTCTGTCGCTTGCCCTGCGACCCGTCATCCTGGGTCTCCTTCTCTTGTGCAGCTACGGGCTTGGTTGCCGCAGGCTTCTTTTGTTCTTCCTTGATGGCAATCTCTGGAGTCGGCCATGAGGCGGCATCTTCTACAGAGGGGGGCAATTCTGACTTGCCATCTTTGTCCGCCAGCCTCGAGCCTCGGCTGCCATTTCGATCTGGTCGGCCGGAGTCACCGGTCTTGCGATTTGGTTTGACGCCATTCGTGGGCGAATTCTCCTTTGAAACGGCAGGGGCAGGAGCCAACATCTCCTTGACAGGCTTCTTCAATTCACTGTCATGAGCCGTGGTGCCGTTAGGTGTGACCTTGACCTGCTGTTCCTTGCGCTGAAGCCAAATATTGACGGACGGGATGGGAGCTTCGGACAATTCCACCTTGGGAGCCTCCTGGGCCGCCTCCTTAGATTTATCAGCCCCCGATGTCTGATCGCTGGACTGTTTGTCGGAGCCCTTGGACTTCTTGCCTTTACGAGGCCTCCTTGATTCTTGCTCATCGACTGATCGGGTAGCGGTGCTCGAAGAACGAGTGCCCTTGTCTGTCCGCCTCCATGGGCGGTCTAACCTTCCAGCGTCTTCATCTCGCCTTGATTCGGAACGTCTATCGTGAGTGGTCTCGGAGCGCAGATCGCTCTCAGAACCGATGTTGCTGTCAACATCTTGCTTCTCATTTGCCGCTTGAGGTCGGCGCTCATTCACTCGAGAGGCTTCCGCTGACTCGGCGGAAGTTTCGGGAGCTGAGGGAGAGGCAGTCCCTTGCGGGAGCGAGGAAGGGTTTGGTGATGTGGTGGACGGGGACGCGCCCTGTCCCTTTGCGGCTTGCGCATAGGAAAATGTCGAAGCAGCCGCCATCTCGTTGGATTTGGGTTCGGCTGTAGAAATCATGTCAATACTGACCAAAGAAAGTCCCGGCTGCAATACGAGAGGCTCGTATTGCTCTTTCTTTTGCGGATTTGCTTACGCTCCCCAACTGGGGTAAAGCAAAATGGACTCGCAAAAGGTTGTGACAAAGAGCCGTCCGACGACTAGAGGAACGTAGTGCTCTGCGCGACGATTCGAAAGCGAACTGTTCCAAGAGCAGCGCGATGCGATGGACAGTGTTCGTCGATTCGAAGGCGGGTTCTGATGCCAAGTAACTAGGCCGGTCGATGGTCTCCTGCAGGATAAAAGGTAAGCCTGGGTGAAGGAAAAAAAAGGGTAAAGTATCACTTCTCCCGAAACCTTGGAAAAGTTTCTTTTCTAGTTCCGGCAGGGAGATGATGTCCTTGTCCCGAAAATCTCAACGGCGGTATTGTTGGCAAGAAAAGTCGAAACAAGGAACGGAGTGGATTGGATAATTACGCACGATTCGGAAAGTCTTAAAAACCCGAGGCTCAAGATGAAGGCTCTGAGTAAATGTGATTGACAAAGCCTGGGGGCAGACGAGGAAACAACGATGGCCAGGCCGGATTATCGCTATGATCCGATTGGGGTGGAAGAGTAATCGTGCAGACCGTCAGTGTCGACAGCAAAGGAGAGCGTAAACAGGCACCCAAAGGGAGACCGCAGATTGGTAGCACTTTTGGGGGGGCTCGGCTTTGCGGCGAGGCAAATGAGGCAAAAACAGCGACCGGACAGAAGGGTTGCTTTGTCAGTAACACTATTTGCGGGCGTGACTTTCTGCCGAATGGAACAAAAGGCCTGCGCCTGGTGCTCGAGGAGTCGAAGCGTCGAAGCGTCTCTGCCCTGTGCGGTGGGATAGAGACTGAGACGGAGACGAAGAGGGACGCGAGGTTCCCAAGGGTCAAACGAGGCAGCAGCCGGCAAACGAGTTGATTGCCTGGCAGGTAGCGAGACTTGCCCGTCGAGACCAAGACCAAGACCAAGACGGTTTGCGGAAGTGCAAAGGGCAGGAATCTGGATGAGACTCGAGAGAAGTGAGAACAAAGGCAGGAGTGCGAGAGACGAGGCAGCAGCAGCGACAACTGGTGTCAGCCAACGACAACGTCAAATCCTGAGGAATTGGCCTGGGCAGGATAATTTGTTGTGGTATTTTTTGGAATGGGAAAAACACGCAGGCACAAGCACACACACCAAAGAGGCAGACTTGGGCCAGGGCAAAATGGGTGTCGGAGCTTATTTTTTGCGTGTGCGGTTTTGGTGTGAACAAATAAATTTTTCTGGCCCGTCGGCCCAGTTGCGCCCAGCAGCAAAGAGTAGAGCAGAGTGGGCGAACGAACAAAGCCGTCCGGCCAGGACCACTTTAAAATTACTATTGGTACCAGCTACGAGGTACCAGACAGTACTCCGTGCCTACTTGTGTGTGTGTGTGTAATTGCGAGTGCGCGGCGGGACAACATTAATATAGAGTCCCTCGCTCCGGAATTGGATTCGCATGTAATACCTGGGAAGGTACTCCGTACTGTGCCGTACCTACCAGACAAATCATCACAACCAGCGCGGGAAGCAGCAACGGAGGCGGTGGCTGCTGCTGTTGGCGGTGGCCTTTGCTCTGGATTCATGCTGCATCTGGCCGTCTTGACACCTTTCCCCTCCTTTTGTGCCACTCTGGCATACAGGTACGTCACGGTACGTGATGGATCCGACCGGATCAGACCAGACCAGAGCAAAGCATACATAGGTACCTACCTATGCACCGTCCGCCTTTATCCTCGACGCTCTGTTGCCTGTGCGCGACTCCATTTCACAGGAGGTCTGGAAGCTCCAGGGGGAATAATAGCACCGGGTACAGGCTGCATGGCGTGAGGCTCGCTTGCACCAGACCAGATGGCCTGCCAGGCTCCCTGCCGGCCTGGGGCGCTGAAGCAACCAGGCGTTGGCGGGGAAGGACGGAGGTCGGACACTGAAGGACCAGGCGCTCTGGTGTTTGGCAGCCTGCAGCCCACAGCGGATGGCTGAATGCCCGCAGTGCGAGACCCAAATCAGACACTGACACTGGCACTGACACTGACAGACCCCAAACACTCGCGTGCCGCCTGGCAATCGCCTTCTGCGTCTGTTTTAGCCCGCACATCATGTACGCCATGGTTGGCTCGGCCAGAGTGGCCCGCCAAAGCGGATACATGTGTCTGGAGCGACCCGGCGGGCAGAGGCACCCTGATGCAGGCAGGGACGGATCACGGCCAGAAAGGAATCAATTTTCGGAACTACCACAGTCCTCTGTCAGATGCAGCTTGTCGCAGTGCGCGATCGCGGACAGGCTTGGGTGACAGAGCTCGCAGAAACCAGACGTGTGTTTGTGTCCCAATCCCAAATTGAAGGATAGGCAGGACAGGCAGGACAGAGCGGCATATCTGGCCAAAACCACACCCTTGGAACCGGACCTGACCTGACCTGACCTGACCTGACCTGAGCCTGGATGAAAGAGGATGCATACATACAGGACCAGACAGTACATGTTATCGAGTTGGTTCGATTTCGTATTCCGCCTGTGCCGCTTTCCCAGGCCCAAATCCCCCCGCGGAGCTCTGATTCGCCATGACAGTCGGCCTGAAGGCTCAAGTGCTCAGAGTCTTACTCCTTCGTGTTGCCTCGAAGGCTGACACTGCATCAGATCAAGACTCAGAGGATGCGTGAGCATGACATCTCTGATGACTGTTCATCCAACACTGCGTTTGACAAGACGTATTTGCACGTCAGCTGGGCTGCCATGTCTCTGGAGTTCTTTCCGGGTCTTGAAACAGTTCTGTAATATTTTGAACCCTCTTTCGTTTCTGCCGGGACATTTGACTACCTCTTGATTGCACGGCCCCAGGAGGAATGACCGGACACTTACAAATGGGTATTAATGTAAGCAATTGCTCACTCAGGTGCTGGCATCTGATGCCACTTGGCCCACCTGCACGAGCCGATTAGCTGCCCTTCGACTGCAGTGGGGGCCAAGTCTGCGTTTTTCTGTCAGTCCAAATCCGTCTCGCCATGATATGCTCAACTCAGTATGAATAAATGGCAGGCTTACGGACTTTCTTCTATAATCGTTGCCAATGCCAACATGAACGACACGAGTAGCAGCCATAGGATTCAGATCTCCCGTTTCTTTTGTCGTGTCAGAGGTCTCGAGCCCTTGATCATGTCGCATGCCGAACACGCCGTGGATTCGTGAAAAGCCGGACCAGAAATGCCCCATTGGTGGACCTCGCCAAAGATTCTGGTGCAGCCCTCATCTCTTGGCCGAGGAGGACATGGGAAAAAGCTCCATCAAAAGGGATTGGGACAAGGCCATGGACATGGACCACCTTCACATCCGCGCTTTTCGCTTCCTTCTGGCCGAAGCCGCTGCAAATTTCTGCAGCTCATTTACCTGTGCAACTTTGCAGATGTCTCTTTATAGATACGGTGATACAGCACAGTACACCACGGAGTACGAGTGAAGTAATAGAGCGGTCTCAGGACCTGGAGATGCGATCTTTATCAAAATGGCGGACTTCTTCAGTGTCCCTACGCCGTCGGGCCCTGCCGGTCCCCACGCTGCGTGTGATGGTGGCCACTTCGTGTCTATTGATTTGCATTTCAGGGTCTACCGGCGCATTAGCTCGGCCTTTCGGGTTCTCAGGACAATTTGACTTGCGTCTAGCCATCATAAGCATGGGCATGAGCATGAGCATGGGAGTCGACGTGTAATATAGCATGGACGGGCCGCCTGAGAATCTCTCAAGAAGCCAATGCCAATTTTGTTTCGTCCATTCCATGCCATGTCGAGAGTGGGCATGCCAGACCCAGCCCGGTCTGATCTACTGTGCCGAGATTCTCATTTTGTGTCTGCTCCTTCGCATCGCATCCCCAAGCACCTAGGCATTGCATGTGCTATTACTATTAGGCGCTGTGTCGTTGGCTTTCCGTCATGCATAGGCACACTAGTCTCGCCTACAGTATCATTCTATCAGTGCCTACAGTTTACAGCGTCATCCGAATTCCATATCGACAGAACTGCATTGACCACATCTTCCATGACTCAAAAGACAAAGGCCTTTCTGCGACCATACAGCCTCGCCACTTGCCTCACCAAATTTAACCCGACATCAAGTTAAACTTGCAATTTTCTCTCCGTAAAGCAACTTTCCCTTGCCCAGGCCCATTACACCCATTCGAAGTAGCACACTCACCCCTCTCGACACATCCTTGGCATTCGCGCTTTCAACTCTGTGACTCACCCCAGATGCAAGCCTAGCCGTCTCAATGCGACCTCAGCTGCCTCTCCTAGCTCCAGCCTATGAGCTTGCGCGCTGCTTCCATCGAGCTTGGACTCTTGCGGTAGGTGTTCAGTGGCGGGTTTGCTAATCGCCGGCTTTGGAGTTGCATTGGCGCCTTGGATTTTTTTCTGCTTGAATGCGTTTTGATGTCCGTCGTGTCTGGATGAATTGCGATGCAAAAAAAGGCTGTGTCTTCAGGGCGGGTACGTGGCCGGGTGTTGGGGGTAAAAGCCGACGGAATGCCGTTTTGAGGTGCAGAAGTTTCGTTGCAGTCATGGTCGTTGATTTGAGGCGTCCCTTGCTTGATGAGTGATCTGTGCTAATGGGCTATCGTTGTGCAACTTGATGCGTGTGATATAGCCCGAATGCGTAACCCGTTTTGTTCTCTTGGCGACAGCCGCCGGGACCACATTCTGCTTGAGCTGGGTGAGACCAAACCCTCATACTCCATGTAGTCTCATGTTTCGTTTAAGTATCGAGAAGTGACGCGACATGTATTATGGCTCAACATCCCAGGACATGCTAATCTGAAGCTGTAAGCTATCAAACATGTTCTTTTTGGCCAAGTATATACTTATCAACGACGCAACGACGTCTCAGGCGATTCTATCTGTGCTAACACACGGTTGATGTAAGACCGCCTCAGTGCATTCTCATAGTGGCGTCCTGGACGTAGTGAGAACAGTTCCTAACGAGGCACTCAGCATGTGTTGCTATATCCATCGGATTCTACATCCCGACCTCGGCAACTTGACGCGAACAATATGACGGTCAAATCGTAAAGGACACAAAACACATTTTTTTCGGCAAGAACATCATACATTGCCACCACCGAAGTGACTACCGTACCACGCGGCCAGCACAATCCCCTCCAGTCTGCCATTTTGAAAACGCAGTCGTAACGCAAACGCAAATCGCAACATTGAAAAAAAACCGCAAATAACACACACAAAAAAAAGGTGACAGTTACGCCTTCCCACCCACGTAGCATTCCTCAACACAGTAGCAATGCTCAACGGTACGACCTCAACTCATCTCGGCCGAACGGGCGAAACGAAAAAAACCATCGCGGCCGTTGGAGCACCGTTGATCCAGATCTGTAGATGGCACTAACGCACCGCGAAACATACGTGGTCAACTTCACCTATCAAATAAAAGTCTCCTCTTATAACTGCGCTTTGCTATTGAGGCATGTCCCGAAATAGACTTGGAGATAAACAAATCATATCCTGCGCCCTATTTCACTCGAAATAACAGCCGCATTACCGACTGCTGAATGCAAACTGCCAACTGCCGCCTCCAATCAAGTTTCCCTCCAAAGCAGAACATACGCATAAAGGCGCGAAAAAAAAAAAAACTATCGCGCCTCAACTCTATTTTTCTCGGCCGAACGCGGACTACAACGTCCCATGGCAGTGTCAACGTCAAACGCAATCGCCACATCTGTAGGCGGCCCATGAAAAGGCATTATCTGGTTGAGACGATAATTATCCAATCGCGAAGACCATGGACCGTAAAACCATGACGCCTCAACGTTCCTATACGGCAAACATATTCATCGCTACTATACCAAAAATTGTCGCAATCTTCGTTATCAGTGCGCATCAATGTATTCCCGCTCCAAATCTGTTCACCGCTTTACGCCCCAAAAATAAATCGTCGCGCCGTCGTCATAACGAGGTAATCTGCGTACAAGCAAAAAAACGGCGCTAGTGACTGCTAGAACCTCACGCGAGTCCAGTGGCGTGTTCACGCAGACTTGCCTGAAATGGGTCAGATGATAGGCTCGTTAGCCTGACACATTGAGCGTCGAAGAGGGCTGCATGGTGTGGAGAGTACGCTTGGAGGGAGAAACTAAAGTACATGCGTGACACGGGTTTGGCTTTGTGACCTGGGCTGTTACTTCGTATACATTGTTCTTTTTGTTTGGTCTTCTCATGAATGTGCATGCTCCTTTAGTCTATAGGAATCACGGTCGCAATGAGATGACGTCGTTTTGTGTGCTCAGTGGCCTCGGCTTTTCTTTATTTGGCCGTGCGCTCTATCTTATACATGTTCTTCCAGAATCTTTCTTCGTACACACCCCTCCCCCTTTTTGTATTAAAATTTCACTTCATTCTTGGTCGCATTTACATCCACGACGTTGCTTGTCTGGCGCCGAACGAGCCAGCCAGCCGAAGACCGGTTGATCCCATGGGAAAGTAGCTGATCAGATACCAGATTAGGCACGCCAGTTGCACGAGGGAGGAAAGAAGAGTCAAGATGGTGCTATGCAACTAGAGGCATGTTAGATGGGTGGCCTGTCATGTTGCGCAGAGGTCAAAGAATCCGGAGAGTTTATATCGGCCGACCACACTACGTACCTTCATCGCAAAGACTAGTGTCATTATAATCGAGCCAAAGTAGGCGGCTGTGAATGGCAGCCTCGGCGCGGACAATAGGTGATAGACATAGTTCAGAGGACCCATGACCGCCGCAAAGGAGGCTAGGAAGAGAACTGACCCAACGGTCCATCTTTAGTATATCTAGTTAGCAGCGGAAACGGTAACTTCATCTCTTCACGCACGCTGGAATGCAAAAATGAGGCAAGCGAGCTGTCCAAAGGCAAGTCTGCCACCCCCTCTTGCAAGAACAAAGCAAAGAGACCTGAGCTGCGTCATGATTCACATCTCGGGCCGTATCGCCTTGCGACAAAGGGCGCGAGTGTGTGTCTTGTACGTGTGGTAGGTGTATGTATGTGGGTGAATGTGTGAGAGTGAGTGCCGGAGCAGAGTATCAAGGAAGCACACGGTAAAACAGTGTGTGGGGGCCAACCAATAGGCAGAGACAAGACGAAGGGCGTGCAGAGAAGGATGGCAAAGGCAGAATAGAATAAAACGAAAATCCACTTACAAGATCACAAACTTGCGAGGCTTCCAGGATAACACGGGAAACAAGGTGAAGCAGATGACAAAACACGCCAGGGCGGCCAGGTTGCAGGCTCCAAAAATCAGCAACCTATCCCATCGACTAACTGTGAACAGGGTTAGCCTAGCCACCAAGCAGACGCAACATCTGCATCACATGCAGAATCTGTGTGCATAGATTTGGAAAAATGCAAATGCGCGTGTCCCGCTGCAGGGGTGCCGCATCCGCAGTCCACCCCAAAAAAGATGTGCAACGACGTCAAGAGACGCGGAGAGGAAACTGTGTTTTGTGGTATATGGTTTTGACTCACGGACAAACCAGCCTTCTTCCTCCTCTCGCCGTGTTAGGGCTGGCAAAGGAGCACCTGGCCCTGTTTCTGATGTAGGCAGCCGTACGTAGCTGCGGTCCTGGAACGGGTTGAAGTTTCTGATAGATGCCAGGAGGCCCGTCTCCGGAGCTGTGCTGACTGGTTCATCTTGCCTCCTCCTCCAGCCCAACGAGCCTATGGAGTCACGGAAGGAAGCCGAAGCCATGTCGAGCGACTGGCGGCAAGGGGTTCGAGTATTACCGGGGGATGATTATACACTGCAAATGGACCAGTAAATGGGCTGCAAGCTGCGGGTGGCGACTGCAAGCACACGCTCAGTGGTACAGGATCGATGTGGGAGCTATATCCAGAGATCGTCGACGAGGTTTGCGACTGGCAGGGCACAAGGTCGGAGACAGTCGGGTCGTGTTTCGATATCGGCCGGTAGAAGAGGTACGGAACCAAGAAACAAGCTCGGAAGTTTGTGTGAGAGTCCACTGCGCCGCTGTAACGTCGAGCCATGGTCAGTCGTAGTCTACTTAGATATAAGAGATAGCGGTATGAGGTTGCCTTGCGATGCCTCCCCCAAAGAGGGTGTGTTGAGTGTGCCAGTGCGCATGTGCTCGAAAGGCATCGACAATGGACAGGAAGGAAGCCTACCAAGTTGCTTGGATTGGCCACACTGCAGATCGGCGACTCTCCAAGAAAGTTGTCAACGTAAAATTATTGCGGCCGATGCTGCGCACAGAGTTACGAGGCAAGACCGCGCGTACCGCTCACAAATGGGACCCAAACAGGATTAGGAAAGGTAAGAAGAGAAAGAGGGGGGCCAGGGTGTGAGCGGCCGGCTGGTAACAATGGATGCAAGATGGAAATCTGGCAGGGCAGAAGAGACAAAATTCGATGGAGAACACGCGGTGCGGGATGGGGAAAAGCCGGACGAGATTTGCGAGATGTCAGGTCGAGCTACGGCTGGTCGAGTGATGGTCGGGAGTTTGGGAGTTTGGGAGTTTGCAATGTCGTTGTTGTCGTCGTCGCGGGCGAGTAGGGACAGAGTAGGGGGTGTGGGATCGCTATCGATACGTGCGATGGCAGGCCACATGATTGGCGGCCGGGGGGTTGAGTGCTACAGTGGGTGGCTTGTGGGTGGCTTGTGGGAGCCAAGGCGGCGTCCTGACTGGCTGCTGCCGCTCTGGCATCCGTCCTAGCGGTGGCCTTGGGTCGCAGCCGTGCAGCGCGGCTGCCAGACTAAGGTGAGAGGGCCGAGGCGGGCGCCCCACTGCGGCAGCGCGTGCGGGCAGCGCATTCCTGGGTTGGAGTTGGGCACTTGTCTTGACTCTGCGATTCACGACGCCGTCCATGTCAGTCAGAGGCAAAAGGAACGAGAGGCAGATCAAAGCAGCCCAGTGCGCGAACATGTCGACGCTAGCTGCTCTTCTTGATGCTAGCCTGACATGGCTATCCCTGGCAGCAGTTGGGCTTGCTCAGGATGCCGTGAACCTGCCGTCCTTGCATGACATGCGCAGCCAATAAACCGTCGCGATATTGGCGGCGCTCTTTCCATGCTCTGACCCAGTAGCTAGTATCTAGTACATAGTTGGTATTGGCCTGGCAGCTAGCCTAGGGCTGTGCGTGGGATATGTATGTATCACCGGCATAAAACCACCGTGGTATGCAAGATAGCCCGTCATCCTGCCTGCCCGCTTTAAGCCCAGTCCGGTCTGGTTCACAAAGATGTGCGGCCATGGATGGATGCTCCGGCCATACGGGTTGTGAACTCGATGCATGGGTGGCGGCAGATGCACGCCAAGTACCTACATACGGCATGGAAACTTGCATACGGAGCATTTTATGCTAAACTGTCATGTCGGACGGGGACTTAAGGAGCGCCGGACGTGATGTCGCAAGACGCAGAGCGGAGGGCAGAGGTAGGGAGAGTGCAGTACAAATTTGAACAAAGCATCAAGAAACAGGGTCAACATGGGAGAGGCACAGTCGCATACGAGTCTTGTGGCTAATTCGACTCCGGCTTTTCCCCTCCCATTTCCTTGCAGCATACGGAAGACATCCGCAAACATGCGCAACTCATGCATCTGCAGACGACATTGTAGGTGTATGCAAGCACCCATGCCCACGGCTTGAGCCACACTCGAGGATCATCGCAACATGTGTGCTGTCGACTTTGGCATGGCACGGCACGGCAAGGCAAGGCATGCCATGACCTCCGATGCAGCTCATTGACGAGGCTAATAGCGGGTACGCAGGAACAAGAGGACCGGAATTTCGGTCACGACGTAAATATGGACAATGAAATGCCATGAAATCATGGTAATCGAGGGGGGAGGCTGACCTCCTTTCACCGTGGTGCCTTACATGACCGCGTGGTCAGGGCCGAAAAAATTGGTCTCAAGACTTCACTCGCAACGCATGAACGAGAGCAAAACGCCGATTCAATGATGTAGCTCGATGATAAGGCCCATATCGAGCGTCGAGGTTGTGGCCTAGTGTCTCAAGTCGGGAGTTACGCTGAACCCAGGAAGCCCCCCTCCCTTTTCGTTTGTGTCTTCAGCAGCCACGGTCTAGTGCGTGTGCTTTACTGTGCATATGAATTTGAGTGTGGCCCAGAGGGACTGCAGCGCAACAATGAGAGCATCTCCCAGATGGGAAACGGTGCCATCCATACCATGGTTGCAGAGAAAGGTAAAAATGGCCCAAGCCTTGGAAACATGGCGCACCACACACCAGATGGGTGGCCAAAGAGTCAGACGACGAACTGGCGGGACGAACCTCGTACCGTACCGTGTGCCCACTCGGCCATAGACTATCACAAAAGGCTGTATTTTTAGTCTATCTGGGAAGGTGTATCGAGGTAGATGGTATGGATGGATGGGTGGGTGTATGGGTGTATGGGCAGAGGGAGACATTGTCAAGCTTGTTCCGGCAGACCATGTATTGGGAATACCGGGATGAGCTCGGCCGCAAGGTGAGGAAGGGAAGCAATATGGTAATAGGAGATTATCTTCCCATGATCTCTCCGAGGACGACTATAAGATGACCCAGCCCCCGGGATATATATCGAGTTGTGGGTTTTTTTCTCCTCTTGCTCTCGTTGTTTGACCACCCAGGTTCCAAACCAAGAATACAACAACGCCTACTGCTTACTCAGAAACAAGTGCATCTCTCGACGGTAGCCTCTCTTGACTTATTGGAAACATCAGCCCGAAATACCTTGGCGCATCACTATCAATATTACATGCGCAAGCGTGTCTGACAGCAGCCAACATTGCCGCGCCGTTCTGCTGAACAGCTTTGTCTTGGAGCACCGCAAATCCGAAGCCCTCGCCTGAGACAACCATAGTCGACTACCTACTTGACGCCGCCGCTTCAGCCGACTCGTAGCTGAAGAAGTCTCAGCCCGCTGAATCGTCGAACTCAGAAACGCACAGGCAAAAGCAGGGTCTCTTGCCCGCGTATCGGCATACATCATCACATCCAGTCTGGTTGGTCCATCTCGCGCGAACGACACGGCCAGGACACAAGAAGGGGCGGGAAGACAAGCCCGCATCTGTGTGTAACGAACTGCAACGACGTTTCACACGCATGCGCATCGCTTGTCACTCGTCTGCTGTGGCCGGACAAGTCCCCCGACATCAGTCCTGAGTGCATGTACTGACTTTCACTGCCTGTTGTGCAGCACTTTGTGCATTAGGAAGTACCGAAGCCGCCGACCAGACCGGACAGCGCAAATCATCCAGTCAGTTAGTCACTTACTGTATTGTTCGGAACAGCACCGACCCTCAGTTTCCAACCTGTCTACAACCTACAACAGGCTACAACCGAAAACAAAAGGACAATAATAATACTTTTTCGCGCCTTGTTTTAATGCCATTCCAAGGCTTCCACACAGCTATCAGAAACACATAAAAACAACAACGAAACAGTCATTGTTCTTCCACTTGGCCGCACAGCCCCAAGCCGCATCAGCTCTCTGGCACCAGCAGCTCGTGTTCACCGTTGGCAGACGACGGCAGCCTGCGCTGCTTACAGACACCCGCGACCACTACAGGCGGTATAGCGCCGTGGACAGCCCTGCGATACCTGACAGACCTGAGGTAAGACCCCTCCCGAGCAGCCCCAGTACCCCAAAGCCCCGGGCGGATGCAGCCAATGACAGCTGCCCCATACCCCCCAAATTCCCCTCCCTCTTGCACCCCTTGCACCCGCAGCCTCACCTTACTTGGCTTCCCAGCGGTGCCTCCCCCACCCCGCGCCGTCCCCATCTGCTGCTCTTTTGCGAGTACCGATGTGCAAGCAGTGTCCGTCTGCCTGTGCCCGCCATCCATGATTCTGGATGACTGCGAGATTATGGCGCCTCAACTGACCTGACACCCGTCAACAGTCGTTCTAGAGTGACCTGCTCAGCTGTCACCAGGCTCTACACCCAGAGCTACGGACTGCCGCCATCTCCCACCTCCCGCGCAGCCTTGTCACATCAAATCGCGAGACGGAATATTTTTATACATCTGCCCTATCTCCCGTCTATTTTTCATTCTTTCCCTCCTCTTGTGTCACCTCGGCACATTCGCGGATCGAAACGCAGTCGACGTGTATCACCTTCGGTAAGCAAGCCCTGTTGATCCGCCAGCATTCCCATGACGTTATCTTTCTGTGCTTCTTCCGTCTCTGTCCTGGACGAGCCTGGCCAAGTGGCCGCTGGATCCGCCCGCCGCTGCCGCTGTCATTGCCGCACGTTGGCTTGGGTGAGTCTGGAGTGGTAGAAGGGTTGGGACTGCCATGGAAGCACCGGAGCGAGAGCTGGGCAGGCACTGGGGCAGGCACTGGGGCACCAGAGAACAGCGGCCAGTCCCAGTCGCCAGTCGCCCATGGCTCCCCGTTGTTGCTGTTCATGTTTCCTCCCGGTGCTTCCTTCCGTTCCTGCCTGCGCCCAGAACCCCTCCTTCCTCCTCCAGACCCTCGATCGTCATTCACCTCTTAGTTCCCTTCACTCTAGCCTCCCAGCACGCGCTACCACCACTGCGACCCTCCCTGCTTTTCATAGCGCGCTTCTTTTATGCCCGCGCGCACATCTTGGCTTCACCGCAAAGATATTGTTCCAGCTAACGATATCCCGCAGCGCGAAACGACGTTTCTCTTTCACACCATCTTCTACCAGATCGTTCGCCCACCCCCGTTCTGTCAAGGACGCCTCTTTGCATCTAGGACTGCCCGCCCAGCCCAATAAGCAAGCAGCCGTCCGTTGACTGCTCGTCACCGCCTGGACCCTTATCCCACGGACCAAGCAGAATCAAGGCGCTGCCCTCTTTAGTCCTCCGCCCACCGCCCTGCCTACGACGAGTCGACGGCCCATCCACCGAGCCAAGCAGCCTTCCCTGCGCTGTGTCCTGTGTCCTGTGTCCTGTGTCCTGCTTGCAAGCCACTGACTGGTTGGTTGCTGGTTCAAAAGCAAACACCTGGCGACAATTCCGCCGACGTCACATTCCCCTCCTGCGTCAACTCCCTTGATTTGTGCCCTCAGCGGCTATCGCCCTCATCAACGCCAACCTCGACTCGACTCATTGCGACTTCTCTTCATTTACATGGCCTTGAGATAGCATCCGTTGCCATCTTCCCTACGAACAGCGCCCATCTATAACACGTCACATGTGAGTTAACACCTGACCGCATCGCAACATGCTTCCTGTTCAGTCCTCTGTACGGATTGAACGAGACCATCCCCCCTCCCAACATATAATCCCATTCTCCCCGCCACCTCCAGAGAGGAAGTGTTGGTCTTGGTTCTTTGTAACACGAAATCTTTCTTTCCTCTCCCGCTTCCACCATCGCTGCTTCTCGCGACGCCTTTCGCTCCTTGCTACAGAGACTGACCTGTGCGTTTCTCCTCCAATAGTGTAACGTTTTTCATATCCAAACACTGCGAAACCCACACCACACCGATTTTCCTACGCTATCAGCGACCACACAACCGAGCCGCGCTCGGCGTTCACGAACTTTACTTTGACGGTGCCGTCAGCTCCTCCTTCACTAACCGCGAAACTGGCATCTCTAACTTCAGTAGAGCTCCAGAAGCTCAACCTATACGCAATGGCCCAACACGGATTCAGCCATTTCGCTACAGCCCCTAACGGCGGCAACATCGACCCCAATGATCTCGCCATGAACGGCGGATACTCTCCTTCCTTTTCCAATGCAAACAATTTCAACTCCTCATCTGGAAACGCCGCCAACGGATACTCGAGCGGCAATGCCGTCTTTGGCGACGATGAGCTATTAGACGGCTTGGCCTCACCATCCGAGGGCCAGTCAGGACTTCACGGCCAAGGCCAAGACTTTGGAATGAACATGGGATTTAACCAAGGCGCCTTTCAGTCGCACCGCGGCTCTGGACTGCAAATTGATCCAAACCAAATGAACGGCTTCTCTCAGACTCCCGATGGCGATCCTATTCAGAGTCTCTATGCCGCAGGCTTCACCGCTCAGTTCCGTCAAATGCAGAATAATCACTCTCTCGGAGGCTCTTTGCATTCTCCCATGTCGTACTCGGGCTCCCCGTTGGCTGCAGGCGACATGGGTGCTGACGGCAGCGACCCCAACTATCTCAAGGCCAGAGCACGCATGTCCCAGCAGATGCAGCGCAAAGCCTCCAATAATCGCAGCCCAATGACGCCCAAGACCAATAGCATCCACGGCATCCCTATCGGATCCCAGAACTCTCCCGGATTTGGACCGCAAGCCATGGCGCCGTCGGGCAGCCACGAGAAGTCTCCATCCGGACAGTGGGTAAATACCCCAGGCGGAAGCATCCCGGCGTCTTACAATTCTGGCTTCTCCTCGCCATTGCAGCAGAGCATGATGCCCATCAATGAAGTCATGCTCAAGGGCGGTACCTCCATGCCCGCCAAGCTGGGCGTGGCACCTGGGACCGTTTCCTCTCAGGAAATGAAGCGAAAGCGACGCCGTGAGTCGCACAACCTTGTGGAGCGTCGCCGCCGTGACAACATCAATGAGAGGATTCAGGACCTCAGCAAATTGGTTCCTGGTCACCGTCTGGAAGACGAGAAGATCCGCAAACTGATCCAGAACGGAACTCCCCTCTCCCCGACTCTTACTGGCATGTCCAACCCTTCTCAGGCCACATCTGGCCTGGCCGGACCCGGTGCTCGCCGTGCCGCAGGTGGAAGCGCCGGTAATATTACCACTGGCCTCCCGATTGAGGAAAAGGACAAAGGTCCCAACAAGGGTGATATTCTAAACGGCGCTGTGAGCTGGACCCGCGATTTGATGTGGATGCTGCACCTCAAGCTTCAACAGCAAGAGGAGTTGATGAATACAATTGCCGAGCTTGGTGGCCATTTCCCCTTCGAGCTCACCGATGATGAACGACGCATGCAGACAGAGCTTATGGAAGCCATCTCCCGGTGCGACTCTGGAACCTTCTCCTATTCACGAACTGCTGGCTCCGGTCTCCGTGTACCCACTCACACAGACTACAAGGGCGACCCCGTCCACAGTCTCGCCGCCAACCTGGACGCTATTGGCATCACGCCCGACGAGAGCGGCAACAACGTTGGCATCTCAAACGACATTAATGACACTGGCCAGTTCTGGAACGACCCTGATGATGATGGCAGTGGCCATGCCTCTCTCGACTTCAAGGAAGAGGATGAATATGACATGGATCTCAATTAGATGTCATAGTCTCACCACATCAGCTTGCATATATCGGCGTTTGTTTCCCAGCTCGTAGCTTCATTCTTTACGAGTCATGCTGCGTAGCTTTTTTTGCATCAAAGTCACCTGGTGTTAGGTGGTGATTTCACGGCAGCATATGGGTTTGACACTTTCAGGGCTGGCTTTCGTCCTTATAAGCCTGGTACCGACTTGGGCGTTGAGGATCACCTGCATTACATATACATACACAACGGTTGTGAGGTCTGACCCATTTGACTGGATTTGCATTGCGATATTCTCTCGGAACCGGGATTGAGAATTTTTTTTTTTTCCTCTTCTTAGATACGGGGGTCCCGTTTGATTCATACGATACAGTGGAGGATTGATTTGCTTCTTCTTGCTTCTATTTTCCTGTCTTTCTTTCCCTAATTTTCTTTAAACCCTCCCCTCTCCATCTTGCTCCAATATTATTTTTCTTTCACTGCACTATTGTCCCACACATCGGGGCTATTTGGTTTTTTTCCAAGATCCGATTTACTCGACTTTTGTTGATCTTTTATCCGAGAAGTTACCAGATACATTTGTTTTGCTTTTTTTCGATACCTCGGCAGGCTCTTGTGATCAAGGCCCGCCTCGCTTTCTATCTGCCTATGAAGGCATGTTGCTTTTCAATACGTTTACTGGATTTTGTCGTAACCATGGACATGAAGTCCTGTTACACGGTGGTTTCATTTTATATATCTGTTATACTGGCTGGCTGGTTTGGGCATGCAAGGTTCATGGATTGTTAGGTACAGTTTTGTCTGCTTTACAATACACTAGCTTCAACTATTACATCTGGTGTGTGTCGTGGTGGGCGCTTTTATGTGCTGAGTTGTTTTGATTAAACACTATGTGACTGTGTATCATAACCTTGATGTTATCATCCTCGTCTCATCATCCTCATCCATGCATACATGGTATCCTTGCCATCACCAGTAAACTATACCCTACCAAGATTCGATCACCAATGCCTCGTACATAGCAAATACTCGCTCATAGCCGTCAGGAGCGTCCACGCCTCCTTCCTCTTCATCTCCTCTTGCAGCGCAATCCTCTCCAGAGCATTCCTCCCATCGAAGTACTTGCACATGACCTGCCACGCACTCCTCACTTTATAATCTTTCAGTCGTCGCGCAATAGCTGATAGATACCGCGATTCTTTACCCGTGGCTTTCTTGGCGTCGATGATGATGTGTGGTGTGAGACCCGCGAGGTGCGGCGCGTCGTTGACGGATGGGTGCGTGGTGATGGGGACGAGTTTGCGCGCGTGGGCGGTTGCTTTGTCGGCTGCTTCGCGGGAGGCCTTGAGAGCGATTCGCTTGAGGCGCGCTATTTCCGCGACGTGCTCTGCTGTCGAGGTTGGTGGTTGCTGCTGTTGAGGCTGGGGAGGGACGGTTTTGGGACTGGGCTCGTCGCCTGCGCCGGGGAGGGGTTCTGAGGGTTCTGGTGGTTGCGATGGTTGTGATTCGATGGGTATTGAGGATTGTGATGTTGATGTTGTTGTTGCGTCTTGTGATGATGTTTGAGTCGTGGGAGATGGTCCGTTGGATACTGACCCGTTGTGCTTGTTGCGCGCTTCTTCTGCCGCGGCGGCGAGCTCTTCTGCTTCCATCTCGTAGGCTACTTCGTAGAGGATCTCCGGCCAAACGACCACGTATGCGAACGTGCAGAGCTGCGTAACCCAGCCACCGCGGAGGAGCCAGGCTAGCATGCGGAGGTACAGCGGCCGATGGGGTTTGCTGGGACAGAAGGTTTTGAAGGGACGAGGCACGTAGGAGAGCTCGGAGAGGAAGTTGGGCAACGGTGGCGCGAGGGGGAATGCTCGCTGCCATTCGACGGAGTCTTGGGGCAGCCGGGAGAGGTCGCAGTTGGGGGAGATGATGTAGACGTCTCGCGCGTGGAGGGGAGGCACGGCGATGGCGCGACGCCAGAATATGAAGTGCTGGGCGTACTTGCGGACTTGGCTCGATGTGAGGATGTTGCTCTCGCACACTTGGTAGAAGGACATGGTTGGCTTGGCGAGTCTCGCGAACTCGATCATGGAGACCGTGGTTGGGTCCCGGTCTGCTTGGAGCTCCGCAATGACTTTCTTCTCATCT
Source organism: Periglandula ipomoeae IasaF13 (assembly GCA_000222875.2). Taxonomy (NCBI): domain Eukaryota; kingdom Fungi; phylum Ascomycota; class Sordariomycetes; order Hypocreales; family Clavicipitaceae; genus Periglandula; species Periglandula ipomoeae. The sequence goes on from AFRD01000040.1 coordinate 46,000, forward strand.
TCGAGCAGGAGGAGGGCGAAGTTTTTGTCGAGGAAGTCTGGGTCGTCGAGCTGCTCGTGACTCAGAAACGAGTTGGCGGTTGTGAGCCAGAGGCCGTGCTGGCTGCGGTTGTGCTCACTTGGGATATCGGAAACGAAGAACGACGCGGGAATTTGGACAGATGGCGTGAGTACTCCCGAGGGTGTATCGAGGTGTAGCGTGGCTATTTTGTTGCGGGACACGGCTTCGTATATATCATGGACAGATGCTGCTAGTGAGTACGTCTGGAGGAGTTCTTTCCATAGGACGCTCATGCTTTTTTCTGTGGGAGATGAGTTAGCGACAGGATCAGATGGTAAATCCAGTGGATGCCATGTGAAGCAGACAACCCGGAGAGAGAATATGAGAGGACAACCTACTTTCTTCTCGAGCTCTATCCTTGGCGAGCAATATCCGCTTCGACTCTTTCCAAACGAACTCGCAGTGCTGCTGGCTGTACTTGTACGCCTTGTTCACCTTCTTAACCACATTGTGGTACATCGCATCCACGAGCTCCTTGTCCTCGCTCTTCTTGGGGTTAAGAATGAAGACAAGATTGAACATGGTCATAGAGCTGCGCTTCTCCTCATCTGCGTCGTCCTTCTTTCCATCTTTTTCCTTGGTGGGCTCAGATGAGATGACGACGGCCGGCGTGGACGGCTCCGTCTCATGCGGGGCCAGCTGTTCCTCAGAGTGGCGAGGAAGCTTGCTCGCCTTGTTTGACTTTTTATTCCGCTTCCATTTGCCGTTCTCGGGGACGTGAATCGGGTAGGAGATGCAGTGCATTGGATCCAGGGATAGCTGGAAGAGCTTCTTGTGGTACGGCCGCGCTGATGTGAGGATACTAGCGAGGTCCCGCGTGGGAAAGCCCGCGACATGCTCCCACGGGACTACCTGGGAGCCAGACTCAGTCATGAGATGATCATCGTGGTGGTGATGCTTGCTGGTGCCGTCTGCGGCCGTCACGTCCCGGCTGCTGGGCTGGCTGAGGCGCTCGAGAAGAATGTCTTCGTCTGCGCCGGTCAAATCACCGGGATGCTCTGGCTGGTTCGTGACAGGTTGCACGTCGGGCGGGTAGTGGAAGACGAAGGCTGGTCCATCCCGCGAACGGTTGATGACGAGAGCAACAGCCAGGAAGTTCTCGCTGGTGATTGACGACATGGTGGATGTATTTCTTGCATTGACTGAGTCCGTTGTCACATCGGCCTTGGGCAATTCTCGTAGCCCTTGTGTTCAAGAACGCAGGTCAATGAGATCCCTTCGGGACCGTCTCATTGATTGAGATTGCGATGTATGGCAGAAAATCGATTTTTGACTCTACGTGCAATGATTCACACAGGCTGTAGTGAACGAGCTCGATGGCAGGATTCAATTGACGTTTTGTGTATGGGAGCTCGAGCTGTAGCTGAAGCTTAAGCTCATGGGGCCTTACACCCCACGCTCCGTTCGCGAATGTGGCATATTGCATCACATGACCACAACCGTATAAATTCAAACTCATTGTCTCGTCGTCTCTACCTTCACCTCTATATCTCAGAACCTACGAAAGTTAAATTTCAGGTTTGCGGCCGCCGTTGTTCCCTTCGCCTTTTCTATTTCTATCGGTCAAAGAACGCCAACACGAATGCACAGTTTCTGCCCCGTTCACCGTCAGAGAGACAACAAACACGCCTCATAATCCAGATCCTCACCATGGCCTGATTTATCCAAGCGGGGTCGTTGCTGCATTCCTGCAGTGATTATTCTGGGAAATTCGTGTCAACATGAAGTCATAATTAGTCAGATCAGTACTGCAGGCATTTCTAACCTGTGCAGAGGTGAGTTGCGACAAGCTAGTCACACCCCCGTTGGCCATTGATCGCCAACTCGGAAGCCCTCAGGATAAGGGTCGGTTGGGTCCAGAACAAAATCTCCTTGTAGCTCGTGATCCATGCCCTGCCAGAGATGTTCGGAACAATGGCATCGTACTCTCCAACCTTGGTCAGTCGCTGGATGCGACCGACGAACTCGGTCCCGATGACGCTTCGATGCTTAAACGCTTCTCCAACCTCCAACAGTCCACGAGCATGCAAGATGGCCATTCTGGCAGATGTTCCCGTACCACAGGGACTTCGGTCACACCTGCTAGGCGGGATAATGACCGTGTGTTTGCCTGTCAGGAATCCTGATTCTCGCGAGACGGGTTCCGTTATGGACACGGTGCAGACGCCTGCCATGTCTGAGTTGTCGGGATGCACCGGCGTGAACTGGCCCTGAATCGCCTTGGTCACTCGGTCGCCAAGCTCGATGAGCTTTGGGCACAGCTCGCTCGAGACGTTGAGGCCGAGGGATTCTGCAGCTACGATGCCGTACCACATCCCTCCCCAGGCAACGTCGACCAAGATGTTTCCGATCCCTGGCACATCTACCGGCATGTCCAGCTTGGCGACAAAGGCCGGGATGTTGTCAAACGCCACGGACTTGCACTTTCCCGCGCTGCATTGCGCAGTGACCGTGACAAGACCGGCTGCCGTATCAAGAGTGAGTTTAGTTTCAGGTTCCACCATAGGCACGATTCCTGTTTCGAGTAGAACAGTCATCGTACATATGGCGTTGGAGCCGGACATGTATGCATATGTTTCGTTGCCCATCATGAGCACGCCAGCATCTGCGGTAGGGTCGCATGCTGGCAAAAGCACATTCAAGTTGAGAGAAGCGCGACCTCGGGGCTCGTTCAGCAACAGATGTCGCACGTTGTCTCGCTGTTTCTGAAAGTTATTCAGCTTCTCAAACATGGTGTCTCCAGGAACATCCCCAACACCACCCGTGATAACGTCCCCCACTTCTCCTTCGACATGACAGCCAACGACGGAGATGGTTGGCAGAGTTTTGACAGTTCTCATGGCTTTGGTTGTTTTCAAGGAGAATATGCTTTAACTGACGCAATGCTCCTCTGCTTTCCCGTGACTCTCATGTCCTGCAACCCACCCGGCAGGGCAACGGGTTATAAATGTGTTTACAGGGCACATCAGGCTTCGATGTAACCAATACAGCCGGGTTCTCATGCGAGTGAATACTCAGCGATGCAATGTGATCTGGATTATCACTGATTGGGAATTTCCTGCATGATGTCCAACTAACTCCATTGGTGCAGGGCCGAGCAACACCAAGGATGGTAATGGAGCAACTCACAAGCCAGTTGCTTTTTTTTTTCGTTGTCTGCGCGCGAAGACCCAAGCCCAGTCACACCAACACGTCCAATCGGCAAGCACAACGAAACCGAGCTTATAAGACACGGTTGATTGCAGTATTGCTTTTGGGTAGCGTTGCCGCGCCGCTCCAGAAATTCTGCAACATGCATGTGTTGGAATGTAGTAATGAAGTTATCAAAGAAGGGCGCCTTCCGCTTGATGTTGCCCAGGCGCATTCGGCTCAGATCCGTCTTATCCCCAACCAAAACTGACGAGTCAACTCAACCCCAAAACAGGACACCTTTTTTCCAATGTTGGCGAGAGGCGGCGCTCCGGCCATGAGTTCATGCGCATGCAAGGCTCACTGCCCCTCATTCCCCTAGCGTGTGCCTGTGTGAGGGTCTGGGGGCCGAGTGTGGTATCGACGATTGTTTGTGCAGTGCTATACGGAGTAGATCCATCTTTGCATCCCTCTCAGATGCCTTCGATGATAACGACTCTTCAACGTCCACCTGACAACTTGACAAAGGTAAGCCAGGTTGGTTGTGGGTAGTTTTCTGTTGCCAAAAGGTATAGGAACAAGCATTGCACCTTCACTGCAGACGACTGCCTCTCAGTAAAGGGCGGTCAGATGCGAAACCACCTAGCAGCCTGTTGCCGTCTTGCACATGACGACGATTTGAGATGTGTCCCGAGACCAAGTCACAAGCGGGATACCACAACATGGTGTGGTATGCATCCTCGTGGCACACGGGCCGCACACCTTCATGTTGAAGTCGTCCAAGCTGCCGCCAAACGATCGGCAGACACTATGTACAGAGCTCTCGCAAGCTTGGAGGGGAACGGATGAGCCGACAGTGCTCTTTTTGATGATCCATGGCCATTGCACAGCCACAGGCATGAGCATGTTTTACCAGCGCGCGATGTCGGATAATGAGATGGCTTCGGCGATGGGTCCTTACAATTATTCTACTCATGCACTTTACAGTGATGGATAAAAGTAGCGCCATAAATTGTATGTATTTCAAACACCCTGGTACCGTAGGGCTGGCGACTCCCTGTGTTTATTGATCATGGCGCACACGACCTTAGTGCTTGGCATATTATTAGAATCCAAACTTCTTGCGGTAGCAGCCGGTCCACATACAAAAAATATCAGGCTCGATAATGCCTTAGAAAGCGCCAGTAATAAAGCGAGCGAGATTACTCTACGGACCAGACAAGATATCAATTATACTGCTTCTCAAGAAAGTTAGCCTAGCACCAGTATTAAAATTGGGCAGAGTTCTCTGCATGTCCCAGATTGGTGCGCTGGCAGGACTGGCAATTTGAGGATGCGGGACGCACACCCCGCACATAGAGTGGTCCAGGACGTGCCCCTGCCACCAGCTCAACAAAAATCAGATGCAAACCATGGGACAAGATGCTACACTAAGAATACGCGGTGCATGCATGGCAGGCGAAGGACATTGACGAGGGACAGAACCCCTCATTCCCCCTCAGCCCGCTGTCAGCCCCAGCGACGCCTCCCCTCATGCCCCTCGAGGGACGCAACTCTGGTACTGGCTGGTACCTTGCTGAATCAAGTTGGAGGACTCTGCCACATCAGCCACCTGTTCTGTTCTCGGCTTCAGATGTCATGCTTGGCCCAGTGATACTGATGCAGCGAACCTGCTCGGCTCTGATGCCTAGATGTTAGTAGAGTGGCTAGAAGTGGCAAATGTGAAGCCGCGCAATTGGTCTCAGTGGGGTACCAGACAAGTTCCCAATCCAGCAATCGCAGGCCCAGTGCCATCCTCCGCCTACAGGGCAGTTACACGCGAGAGTTGAGACCCGCAATTGCCCTGAGCTTAGCTCACTGTAGGCTCAGGGGACCAATTTTCCTTCCAGTCTCTCATTCTCATTCATCCAAGTGGTTGGCGTGCGCCAATGCTGCGGCCAGCTGTGGCCAAACCGTCACCGCCGCGGCTTTCACATGGCCGCAACGCTTCCTTTAACTGGCCCACACAACCGCAATCCCGTCCCTCGTCTTTGCACGTCCTGCTTTTGGCTCTACACTACTCCTGCGAAGGGAAACAGGTCGTGTGAGCGATTCCAACCTCAAGCCTTCTCCCTTGCACCCAATTCCTGCTCTGTGACTCTCAGATACTGTCATCTAGCGCCTCTGCATTCAATTTCTCATCAACGGCCGCCGTGAACTGGTGCTCGTAGATATTTGTTTGCTCATTTCGTCAAAACTCCCTTGCCAGCTTCGGCTCGACGCTTGAAAAGCCCCTGACAGCATCCTACTGAGCGTCATTGGGAAACCCGCCGCAACTCGACCTGAGAACATTTTTAGCCTCGACTTTCGTTCACTTATCCTTCTTCCGGTCAAACTAGCCTTCTCCCCAATCGCCCGCCTGCGACCCAGGGCTTCTCCAACAACATGTCGCCAGCTGCCGCAGTGGCCCATGGCGAACATGGCCACGTCCGCTTCATCCCTCTCAGCTACGACAACAGTGACTCGCAGAAATCAGCCATGAAGCTCATCCTGACGCTGTTTCCTCACTGGGCCGCTGATGAGGCCCACATCGATTTCGTCCGCTTCACTGATGGCATCACCAACACACTGCTCAAGGCCGTAAACCGTCGTTCAGGTCTCAGCAAAGCCAACATAGACCGAGATGCTGTTCTCCTGCGTGCCTACGGAAACGGCACAGATGTCTTGATTGATCGTGAACGTGAAGCTGCAAATCACGAGCTGCTTATGAAGTATAACCTAGCCCCTCAACTCCTAGCTCGCTTCGGCAACGGCATGCTGTACCGTTTTATCCCAGGCGCAGTCGCTCAGCCCAAAGATCTAGCCGATCCTCCGATTCTGAAAGCCATCGCACGAAGGTTAGCTCAATGGCACGCAACCGTTCCCTGCATCCCCGATTCTTCTCTCCGACGCAACAGCTCTAGCAACGGTGACAGCAACAACAAAGCCATCATTGCCAGAGCCGCGGCTGGTAAGCCCATCCCCAATGTCTGGACTACGATGCAAAAGTGGATTTTAGCCTTGCCTATGGACACGGAGCCGCGCCGCGAGAGAAGGTCTCTACTCCAGAAAGAGCTCGAGGAATTGATAGAACGACTTGGCCAACGCGCCGGTTTGGGACATAACGGGGTATGTTAACTGAGACACTCTGAGCCCGTTCCTGTATTCGTGGGCCTCATCTGGATCATAAGTGGACACTCTTACTAACCGATTCTCGTTGACGAACAGCTCGTGTTTGCTCACTGCGATCTCCTCTGCGCCAACGTCATTATCCATCGCGAGACCAGCGTCGAACCATCTGTCAGCTTCATCGATTACGAATACGGAACACCGTCACCTGTGGCTTTTGACATTGCCAACCACTTTGCCGAATGGGTCGGCTACGATTGCGATTATTCTGCCATTCCCACTCGCTCTCAGCGCCTTGCTTTTATCCGCGAATACACTTCCACATATGCTAAATTGGCGGGTGAGACAATGAATCAGGAAGAGGAAACCCAGAAACTGATGGAGGAAGTGGATATATTCAGAGGCGTTCCAGGCTTCTTCTGGGGTATCTGGTCACTAATCCAATCAACTATTTCCCACATCGACTTCGACTATGCCTCATACGCCGAGGAGCGACTGGGCGAGTATTGGGCCTACAAGAACGAAGCCGAGGGCAGTCGGGCAGCGTCTGGCAAAGACGTGCCTCTCAGAGAAAGGCGTTGGGCAAGCAGCGAATGAAATCGTTCAGCTGTACGGGAACACAGAAGAAGAAGAAGACGACGGAAAGGAATAGATGAAAGGCTCTTGCGAGGACAGGACATCACCAATAACCTTCTTGGTACCCCGAGCCTGCCAGCTACTACAAGCAGTAGCTGACGCGAGCCATGCCCCGCAGCGATTCTACGAAAGAGCGTAAACATTATCATGACGGAAGCCGAGAGGCAGACAATCAGAGACCCGGAAAATTTGGAGGCGTCAATCCATGCCTGGGGACGGGTAACCTTCCTTGCTTGGGACAAGCGTGGCATTGGTATTTGACTTCAGGTCCCGAGTGGTTCGTTTAAGACATGGGAAAGACAGGTCAATCGTGCACTAAATCATTTATAGGTCGGAAAGATGACCAAACATGGTAAAGATTAGTCCATTCAACATGACATGACGTGCAGCTTACGGTACTAGCTCCGCAAGCGCGTTATCACGATCACGATAGTTCCTGTTGTTGTTGTTTTGGTTGACCATCGTCGGCGGGCGTAGTAGCTCTATAGAGATCAGTCCGGAATTGAGTAATCAAACATGTTCAAAATTTAGCTTCGATCAGAAAATTCGGAATTTCGATGTATGCAGCAGGCATCGGAGCTCGTCAGACCTGGCTTAAGCGTCAATCGTGGTTCGAGAAATTGCAGCAAACAATGACACCCTTCGTGCATAGTACCTCGGGAATTGAGATGCCATTTGCGTGGACATATATGCACCATGCGGTCACAGCGTTGCAACTTGAAGAGTCAAGGTCGGAGGCCTGAAGACTTCACTGTTGGAGGATTTTGACACATCTTCAATCCATCCATATACGCCCGCATTAGGTCGTTCTGGAAGCTATTATCGGGGTCTGCCAGACAACAGTGCTGCTGTGAATGCATCGTTACGCATCTGACATCCACCTCGACACAGCTGTCGACGGGCCAGATGTACCAGATGGAAAATGAGGTCGCTACACTTCGCGATTGGGCAAACTCAGAGCCTGATGGTAGGCCGAACGAATGACGATGCACCAGGTGACACAGCATTGGCATGGGATTTTTTTCCCCCTCTCTTCCACCTCGCTCGCTGGTAGTCATTTGGTCACCGCAAAGACGGGGTAGTCCGTATTATCTCGCGCTATGGCGGCTGAAGGTCAGAGGGAAGGAATGCACGAGTTTCACGCACAGCCAATGAGAGGCGGAGCACGAGGCGGTCAGAAACATCGTCAAACAGCACATGCAGCTCTGAGAGGACGACGAGACTGGGAAAATGACTGGCTGATGCCACACCTCGTGTTCTTATTGAATGCTATCTTCCGCTCTTGCCTTGGACTTCGTCTCCTGTGGGCCTTTTTTTTCCATCACTTTTTTTTTGTTCTATCGTGGTTCGTTGTCATTCATCCCTCCAACGGTGGCGGAGGAGTAGCTACACTCAAATCAGCGTAGTATTTTACACGGGTACAAAAACTACCTAGGTACCTAGGTACAGGGATCCCGTGCTAACTAGGAAATTCTTTTATAAATTAATATAATTATAAAATGAACTTATTAGATATTATTATAAATATTTAAATATATAAGTTTATTTTCTACATATTTTTTCTACATATTTTTTTTATAAATTTAGTGGTAAATTTTAGTGGCATTACGTAGCGCTGCCTAGCTTAGGTTCCCCGTGTAAAATGATACAGGGAGTGATGTGTACATAGGGCAGGGAACTGCGACCTCATTTCGACGAGTGCCAGCAAAGTGTGTCGCCATGGAGAGTAATACGCTGTACATATAACGGAGGATGTAGTAATATCAGACAGCTGGGGCTCTGATGCTGGTGAGCGATATTTCAGCTCATGTGGTGGGGGACATGTGTGCTCCGTTTGGGTAGTGCGGCGATGCAACGCCCTGTCAGCTCTGTCTGTATGATGAACCTGCGTCGCGGATGACCAGGCGACAGCCACGACAACTTTCCCAAAGCCCAGGCGAGGGAGTGAAGGGTCGGGAGAGACGGGAATTGGACGACAGGGCAGAGGGCTTGCAGCCGAAGCTCGTGGCAAGGCGCGAGCTTGGGACTTGAGCTTTGGGCTTGTTCCATGTTGAGTGCGTGGGTGAGGTTGGAGATACCCACCTTCCTTGCCGGGTCCTCCCGCTGGCTGTTAAGCAGGAGCAGCCAAGCTCCGTTGTGAGATACGGCACGGGACTGTGTATATGAATAATTTGCACTGTATTATCTGTGGGTTTTAGCTGTGTTACACAGTGTTTAAATTGAAACATGCACAAGCGTCAGTCGTACCCTCCGCGAGTTTCGTCCCACTTTCCCTAACCATAACGGCGCCGCCCCCCTCGCGCCTCGCGCCTCCACACCCCGTCACTTCGAGGTCGAAAGCCCACAGAGCCATGCTTCAACATTGGAACCCAGCAAGCATGTTTTTGTTCATCCATGTCTGTTCTGTCAATCCAAGGCAAGGTTCTCCGTCTGCAGCACCGTGTTTCGTGCACTACTGTGCGCACTGGTGCTCCCTCGCACGCCGTGCTGTGAGCCCTCTCTCGCCCTTGTCCTGGACCCCATGGCCATGGCCATGTTGCTCACTCCAGCTTTCTCTCCAATGAGTTCCTGTCCAGGATCCCAGCTGGCCCCCCATGCTTGGTTCGTCGCCCACACCCCGCAGGCTAAATGAGCAAGACGATGAGCAAAGTGAGTGACAAGACGGAGTAATCTGGGCAGCAGCTGTTTGGCAGCAAGCAAGCAAGACAACGAGACTCCCGAGTACGGAGCGTCTGGGCTATTCCTGGCTTGCTGCTCTCTCGCGCTCTCTCACACACACACATTCACATTCACACCCACGCCGTCTTCTTCTGCTACCATGCACACACACACACACACTCGCATGTGCAGACCGGGTCCAAGATTGCAAAACGAGAGGACTGAGACTAGACTCTTTCTTGCAGACGAATGCACATTGCAGATTACAGACCGCAGAACCACTGGCCTCGAACTAGTCAGAAATCCGGACACAGACACTCTTCTACACAGACACCTACTGCCAAGAAGAGAAAAGAGAGAGACACACGCTCACACAATCCGCTACATTCAACACGCTTTGCCGTCCTGTGCTCACTTTGAATCCGTCGCGACGAGTGACGAGACCGGGCCCGAGAGCATGAGCATGTAGAATGGGAAAGAAAACAAGCACTTTGTTTTTTCGCATGTCTCCCCTGCAATCTTGAGCCAGAGCCATGGAACAAAGCGCATGTCGCTGGTACCCCAGTCCTGTTCCTGAACGTTGAATCAGTCTTCTCTTTTTGTTTTCCTCGCCTCCTCGCCCAAAGGTGTCCGTACCATCAACAACAGGTGGCTCGACACCCAACCTCGTTCCCCGTTTGCCGTTTCTGCAAAGCACAAGAAATCGGCCTTGACTTCTTCGCTGTTACTCAAAATAGCAAAGACAGCATTCGCCTGGCCGACGTCCCGAGCTTCAAGTCTCGTTACATCCCTCTCCCCCAAGGTTACTATGTGTGCATGATATGCTTTGGGGGATGAAGCCGTCACCATGTCTGGCACAGGTGCAGATTATGCGCCGCCCGACATTGATGTCACGATACGCCAGTTGCTCGATCAGCAGGCTCATATTCAATCGAGACTATCCGTGCTGCTCTCTGCCCAGCATGGTCTGGATCTACCAGTTGAGCTTGACATGTTGCGCCACAAGTTGCACATTCTCGAGGAACTTGTGCATCGCCACGGTAAGTTAACTTCTCTTTTTCTTGACGTGGACGATACCACGTTGTTTTTCCTTTGTGCCCATCGAGCGCTGTCGCCGTCTGGATCTAAAGTCGAGTATCGGACTTTGTGGTGGACGCAAGTCCCTCTGATTATCATGTTGCATACCCTAGTAGCTGTCGTTAGACGGTTTTGTTTTGGAGAAAGTGCTCAGATGTATCGTGTACGGTGCTAACGTCAGGGTTTATCCTGTGTTTCGTTGAACAGACTTGACAGCAAAGATTCCTCAACTGTCGAGTGCCGAAGAAGCTCGAGCCCTCCAGTATCGTTGTGAATGCCTTGAGGCCGTGTGCATTCAAAATGGTACGTCTTCCACGATAATGAAAAAAAAAAAAAATTTAAAATACTCGCTTGCTCTCATCACGTCGATAATCGAAACGCTAACACGCGATGCCATCTAGACGTGGATATTGTTGAGCCCTTGAGAAAGTCCGTGTCGTCGGCGCCACTTGACTTTGCTTCGTGGTTGGAGAAGCATCTCGATCTCCACGACCCAATACTACGCTCCACTCAGGAATCGCACGATGATGCAGCAGCGTCCAGGCCTCGGTGGATACCCTCGGTCAAGTGCTGGGATGAGCAATGCGCCCATTACGTATACGGATTGCATACTCAACAAGAGCGCGATAGTCACGGTACCCTTCATAGGAGGCTTGCAAAACGAGATTCGGGGTTTTCTGCCGACACCTCCCCAACAGCTGTGGCTGATTCACAGTCATTTCGATTTCTCGGTCCCTCACAATCATTGCGCAATTTGCCATCAGTTCAAACTGGCAGTCTACCTGGGTCATCCCAGCTGCCAGCCATCAGCCCCCAAATCACGCCAAAGGAAAGGGAAAAGATTCCACCGCAAATTATACGTTTTATGGAGCTGCAGCCCCTAGGAGTCTGCGCAGAAACTCGAGCGACGCCGAAGCCGAGCCCTTATTGCCTCCTTTGAAAAGGTCCAGACTTAGCCAACCTCGGCTTGAATCTATTGGCGAGCTGCAACTTTTTCGCGAGACCAATCCGTGTCTTCGATGCAGAATAGAGAACAGAAAGGTGCGAGCTCTATCTACGCCCTCGCGTAGTGCAAGAATCCATTTATTGAGCTAACCAACCGTTCTGATACAGTGTGATAATAACAAACCCTGCTTCAACTGTTCGGATCTCCCGCCGGCTGGAAGAGATGAGCACTGGGCCGTGATCGGGTGTTTTCGCAACCCTCTCACATATTTTGCCGAACTAATATTCCCAGGTAAAGCATCCTTCCTTCGTGTCCGACACCGATTCCACCGTGGTTACTAAAGTGTTGAGGCAGGCTGTACATCTCCGAGGCAAGCACGCACACCAGTCGTGTCTTCACTTTCGCAACGCCGCGGCGTAAATGAATATTTACAAAATGTCTGCTTGTTTCCCGAGCACTTCCGGAGCATTGTCAAGGCGAATCTCGATTTTGCCGATGGTTTCTGGTGGTCTACGTATCTTGACTCAAAAAGCAATTACGATGATGGATCTTCTGGATACAATCGTGAAACGCCGAACCAACCTCCTCCGTCACTGACTGCAATCGCCAGCAGTTGGCATGCTCAAGACACCGCCTATGGTCTCTTTCAATTTATTCGAATCACCGGGTCCCTGTGCAGCTCGCGAGAGGACGAGGAGGTATCCTTTCCCGCTCTATACAACGCGAAGCTTCTACTTCGTGAAGCAATCTTCTACGGAATCTCACACCCGGACCCCGTCATACGAATCGGTGCAACCTTCAACGTACAGAGTCCGCTAGAAGGCGCTGACCTGGAGGAAAACTTGCGGCTCCTTGAAGAATGCCTTGTCCGGTTTCTCCAATCATTCGAGCTGATCAGCTCTTCCCAGTCGAGCATTCGACCCAGAGACACTTTGGCCAATTTCCTCGCAGTGTGTATATTCAGCGCAACTCACACGATTCTCGTTGACACGGTACCATTGCCGCCATCGAGTTCCGGTCTTCGGCAGGCTTTGCGGTGTCCAGCCGCAAATCCCAGCCAACTTATTCATGGCATGTATCGGAGCCTAGTGCAGCTTTTTAGCTCGTCCGGCCCTGCGCTTAGTGACGGCTGGGAAGGAGGCATGACACATGAGGGGACATCAGCATACTACAGCATTAACCGCCTGATCAGATCGGAAACTTGGGCCACGGAAGGGATAGAATCAAGTGCCGACTATCTGCTTCGACTTGGCGAAGGATACATAGAGAGCCTCGGGTTCAATGGGTTCCTTCGTCAACGGAGACCAAATAACGTGTCACGACAATCATCGATCCCGGCACCAATGCTGCGTGCGATCCAAATACATGATCAGCATCGGCCAGAGCCGTCTACCATCACATCACCTGGTCCGCAGAGCTGGCGACCGAGTTTTCACGATGATGTCGGACTGCCGCCGCGTCGAACATCCGAGCTGGGGCCTTCGCTTGGCCCTGAAATGGAGAGAAATAGGAGACACGGTTGGAGAAGCTTCGTCGGCGCCGAGACAAATCGAACCAGCCTGGAAGATTCCAGATTCTCCGACCCGATTCAGGGCTTCGTATCAACTCGCACCATTGCGACGTGTGTATTGTGAAAAATGTCATGAATATCCCGAAGGGTTCCGAGGAGAGCACGAACTAAGGAGACACACTGATGCGAAACACTCTGCCCTAGTACGCCGCTGGGTTTGCTGCGAACCCGAAAACGTCAGAGACGCCTCTCTCCGGCCCGTTGTTTCACTTTCCAGTTGCAAGGCGTGCATGGCCCAGAAGCAATACGGCGCTTATTACAACGCCGCAGCGCATCTGCGAAGAGCACACTTCAGTCCACACCGTGGTGGCAAAGCTAGTGGTGACTGGCCGCCTATGTCAGTCTTGAAAGATTGGATGCGAGAGGTGCGGCAGCCGATGGATCCTTCGCAAGCTGACTATCTTAGTGGCGGCGAGGACGATGGCGATGCTCCCACTTCCGAATCGTCAGCGTCTATGGTCAGGGTAGTCCCCGAACCCACAGCATCCCGAGCTTATATGGTGTCGCCAGTTGATGATCCCTGGCGACGGGCTACTTCGACACAATCCACTCAATCAGGGAATCGACCAGCCGATAATCGAAGTCAATGCCCTCACCCAGACTGCGGTAGAATTGTCAAAGATCTGGCGGCACATATGCTTACGCATCAAGAAGAACGTCTAGAGAAATGCCCCATCGCCACATGCGAATATCATACAAAGGGATTTGCTCGAAAGTACGACAAGAATCGTCACGCGCTCACACATTATCGAGGCACCATGGTCTGCCCCTTCTGCCCTGGAGTTGGCTCACCCTATGAAAAAGTCTTTGGGAGGGCAGATGTGTTCAAACGTCATCTGGCGACAGCACACAATGTTGATCAGACACCAACTAGTAATCGAAGCAGCAGCCTAGCGCACCTGCTTGACGGTCATACGTCGTCGAACCAACGCGACTTTGGTGCCCGCTGTTCCATATGCGGCGGGCGGTTCGCCACCGCGCAAGATTTCTACGAGCACTTGGACGAATGTTTTCTGCGAGTCATCGTGCCAGCCTCAATGCCAAACTGATACCGTACAGGGTCAGCATCCCGAGATGGGAGGAGACTCGATAAGCCCTCTGCAGACAGAGGACCCAAACCGAATATATTGAGTCTACGGAGAGCTTATTATTTCCATACACGCTCTTTTCTTGTTCTATGGCTTTTCTGTTTGTTATGTTCATAGTGATATCCTATTTGAAACGACTATTGTCGTGATTTATCATCGTTATACCCACAGAGCATCAAGACGTACAAAGTGGCACACAGCAATATGGATTATTCCCGCTGCAAGAGGGGCAACAAAAGTATCATCGGATACATTCTTATATCGGCCTCGTCTCCGTCATTTCTGGCGTGGGCACGACGCAACAACAGATTATGTGACTTATTTGAAAAGTCATATTTGTGATTCCAAAGCCCGGCGCATGGAGGATGAACGGCGTTGTAAAGTGGTCTTTGACGAAAGATGGTTAGCAGTACAGTTGTTATGAAGAAGCGATACACGAGCAAGTACATGATCAAGAAATTTCTTTCGAAGTATACATCGCGAGGTGTTGTGGAGTCCTTTTCTTGTTTCTCTTCTGAGTTGGAGCCATTCTGGTTTAAGCCCATTCTCTCGTTCATGGAAGCGATTATTCTTAACTTTTATATGACCGAGCTTCATGTGGTGGATGTAGGAATATTCGGACTCTGGGAGCGTAAATTATCATGTCTTATATACGAAATACATGGTGTGCTCTGCGTGCATTGCGTTAGGTCCAGGGGTACCAGGGTTCCTGATTCATTCAACTGCGCCATGTTCTGCATCGATGTTTCTCTGAAGCGGATACCATCGAGGGGCATGGATATCTGTATTTTCCGAGTTCAAGTCGCCGGTGTTTCTACCAGTAAGGGTCGGTTTGCGAGCCTGTATGGTCTCAGCGTTGGCATGTAGTCAACTTTGACAACCGCGTTTCCACGAATGCAATACGCCTTACGAGCATCCCGTGATCGTAGCAATTACTCCAATCATTCACGGTCTTCAATCACAAACAAGCACCAATGTTGATCATCAAGTTCTATTCTTGGACACTTGACTTCTATCCTCTAGCCTATGGACTTGGATTATTCACCTGAGCCGAAATCTTCTTCTCAAAATGCAAATGCCATGAATGTATGCACCAAACTCAAATATTTACACCAAGTCCTTTGTATGATTTTTGAATCATACGTCAAGAATAAGAAAGAAGCCTTCCATAGAAGACGTGATGCAATGTACCCAAAACCAGTGATATAAACTCGCAGTGAAAAAAATGACAGGCTTGCCAACCCGATAAACAACCCTAAGAAAAATCAAAATGGCTTGCCAAGAAAAAGAATGCATGCAGGCCATTCAACAGTATTGCAGCGAACATCCTTTGTTTCCATCTTATTTCTTTTCTTCGTCTGCAATCTTCTCACTCAAAACTCCGCGCGAGTTGGACGGGTTCTTAGGACTTGAGCGCTTGAAGTAGGCATGGATTTCGGGTGAGAACTCGCCATCATCGGGCATTCCGTGGTCATTATCGCCCTCGGTCTCCTTGGGGCCACGGGCAGCCTGGACAGACTCCCACTCAGCGCGCATATCGGCAATCTTGGCCTTCCAGTCGGCCCCGGGGTCGTAAGTCTTGTGCAGTCCGCGCATGCGCTCCCACAGACTCAAGTGCTGAGGGTGAACAGCAATGCCGTGGTACTCCTCAGCCTTGCCGTCACGGATGTACCTCCAGCGGCGCTCCTGCTCCTTGAGGTCCAAACCGGTGGTGTCGGGGAGGAAAAGCCAGGTGAGGAACATGCCAGCAAGACCGAACCATGGGACGACGTAGAATTTGGTCTGGTCATCGATGTAGTTGTACAAAACAGAAGCCAACAAAGCACCAGCCTTGCCCATGCAGGCAGAGAAACCGTGAGCACTGGCACGGATGGGAGTAGGGAACACTTCTCCAGCAATGAGGAAGGTGACCGAGTTGGGACCAAACTGGTTGAAGAAAGAGGACAAGAAGTACATGGCTTGGAATCCGTGGATGCCCTCGGGGCCAGTGTAGTACTTGTACTTGAAGGCCGGCATGACGAACATGAGGAAGCACATGAAAAAACCAACCTGCTGCATCATCTTACGGCCATAAAGCTTGTTGTCAATGAGCAGAGAGGCAAGGTAGTATCCAGCCAGAGAGACAGTAATGTTGACCAAGTTCCAGGTCCAAGTGGTCATGAGAGAGCTTGGGTTGTTGGAGATAACCTTGATGAACTGACCCTGGAAAAGCTTGTTGCCGTAGAAGAAGACGTCATTGCAGAACCAGGTGCCAGCAGTGGCGAGAAGACGACCGCCGAAGTGGGTAAAGCAGTATCGCAAAGCAGTGACATCGTAGCCGGTGACGTTGGTTCGATTCTTGGCTTGAGCCAGTTGTTTGGAGGCGTTTGGCATCTTCCAAGTTCTGTAGTAGACAAGCCACAGAGTGCCGATGGCGGGGAAAGCGAATGAAAGGCGGAACGCATATTGAGCAGCGGAGGTGCTGTATGGGGGAGCGCCGGTTCCCTTGTTGAAGATGACAAGCAGAACGATGAGGAGAACCTGGTTGACGAACTGACCCCAGCCCTGCATCAGGAAAGCCATAGTGACACGACGGCCACGGTGCAAACGATCTTCCTTGGTGGACAGTTTACCAGCAGTAGAGGCGTTTTCGAGAGAAGATGTGGCGGTAATGGGATACTCGCCGCCGACACCCAGGGAGTAGAAGAACAGAGACCAGGCGTAGCAGATAACCCAGCCCTCGAGAGTCAATCCCCAGCTGGCAGTCAACATGAGGAGACCGACAAACATCATGATGGCGTCCTGGATGAGACCCCAGCGACGACCGACCCAGTCACCGATAACCTGCAAGACAAACGAGTTAGCATCATGAACTCAGAGCACAGAGACGCGCAAGTGAAATAAGTGCGGGATTACTTACACCAACGAAAACCTGGCCGACCATAATACCAATAATTTCAAGATAGGTCACACTGGCAACCCAGTTCTTGCTGCAAACTTGGTGCTTGTCCCAGCACTCTGGCCAGACCTTTTTGAAGAGCGGCTCCAAGTTTCCAATTGAAAAGAGAACATAGCCCTCAAGACCAAGACCAGCACCAGGAATGACAGCATGTCGGAAATACCAGGAGAGAGGAGATAGAGGGTCTTTCTTCATCATCGAGCCAATAGTGCTCAGCTCTTTGGCAGCGGCATCGCGATCAACTTGAGAAACAAACTTGACCCGCTGCATCCAGGGCAAATCAGCCCAGTATACACCTTCTGGAGTATATGAGTCGTCTGGGCGTGTGACATGGCTGAAGATTCTCTGCTCATCTGCCGTGGCATGTTGAAGAGTGAATTCGTCGCTATCGTGGTCACCTGGCGGGCCGTGAGGAATTGGAATCTCACCCGGGATAGCAGGAGGGTGATGATGGTGGTGGTGGTGAGCTCCAAAATCGGAGTCAGAAGAGTCGGAGCCTGCCATTGGGCGGTTGCGTGCAGAAGCACGGGGCTATGACACAAGAGGAGGCGGCGGAAAAAGGCGAAGGGTGTGAAACTTGCGGGCGGGTTGATGAGAACCCTAGCAAGTGTTGTCTCTGTTGCGCAAAGATGCAAATAAGTCGCAGGCGTCCTGGTTCAAGCTGTTGTTTTTGGGACAAGATAGATGAGACTGGTTTTTAAAGAACCAGAAGCAAAATTATTGCCTTTCAATGTCCAATCGGTCCCGACCGTGGTTAACTGCGAGGACTGAGCAAAAAAAATGTTAAAGTTGTCGCCACAGTCTCCGGCCGAGGGAAGGCGCGAGGCTCTCTGAGTGGTGCGTGGGGGAGGATAACAGCCACACAAGGCAAGAGCCACGGACGTAAATGAGGAATGAAGGTAGAACTCGAATTCTAGGAAAGATTCAGGTTCTTTCTCAAATTCGAGGTGAAGTGAATCTGCTCCTGCTAGAGAAGAAACAAAGAAAACCTAGCACATCGCTGGAATCTCGGGCTTGCGACGAGCTCTCTTTAAACACCAAGGACTCGCTCCTACGATCCGCTTTCGACGACCGAGAACAACGACGACAGCATCCAAGATCTGGACCAGTCAGAAGCGTCGATTGGGCACCGTGTTCGAATCTGAGTCTCTGAGGGGTCCAAAAGCTTTTTTTGCGGGCTGCCAGCTTCTCCCGCGCAGGGCGGGCCTCTAGAGACTAGTCCCTGCGCATGCTCCGGATAAGATGAAAATCAGACTGGATTGGGTTCGCAGCCGAGCCACTCGCCGCGGGCTACACGAGCGCCTGCGGATTGCAAGACAATTGCCTGGCGAAATGGTCGGCACAAAGAGCGAGGTGTTAATGCCCGGCAAGCTTCTCTGCTGCATCCATCAGATCTCGTGCAGGAGAGATGACGTCTGGTTGGTCAGCGGCAGGGGAGGGCCTGCGACTCGGTGGGGCCTCAGCAGCCAAAGCGACCAGGGGGACCCAGAAATCTGGGGACGATGCAGACGCTATGGACAAGGGCTGCGGCAGCGGCGAAGGAGGAAGACGAAGAGAAGAGAATGAATGGAATGAATGAGAATGAGAATGAGCGCAGCCAGACGGCGACTGGCACACGCAGCGGACAGAATGCTCAGCGCCGACGCGATTTTTTCTTGCACCCCCCTGGGGTAGCCTGCGCTGCTATTGTCATTGTTGCTGGTGCTGGTTGGCGACATGCCTCCTTTGCCCATCAGCGCCCGCAGCAGAATACTGTAATGATCACGATGTTATTGTCTTGTGTCATGTCCGACGTATCCGGCCTAGCCTCGCCTGGCTCATCCTGACTAACGCTGTCGTCGTTGTGTGTTGCTGCTGCTGTCTGTCGCCAGTGTCTCTGCTTTCGGCTCAGACGGCACTCAACCACGCGCGGATCGGCCAATCCAGCCAATCCCGTCGCCGCAGCTCTGTGCCTCAAGTCGAGCTTAATCCTATCCGTCACCGAAAGCCTATGCCCTGGACGACTACATTAGATCTGCCGCATCCCTCTGCGTCTGATGCCTCAAAATGTCGTCCGGGAAATCACCCGTCACGACCATGCCTCCGAATTTCTTCACCGAAAGGGCAGTTGGTCGCGTGAGTCGGCCCAAGCCTTGGTTCAATCCACTGCAGCCGAGCCACGCCACTTTTCTCGGCGTCCCAGAAATCAGGCAGGGCCTGGACACGACGACCCGACCGAAGGCGAAAGGGAAAGGCGAGGGCGAAGAACAGATGGAACCACGGATGACACATCTGACAGGTCCAGACCGCCTAGAAACGCCCAGCCGGAAGGCCGTACTTGGCGACCGATTTGACGTCTCCGTGAAAAACCCGGCGCTTCATCCTCATCGCCAAGTCGGGTACCCTGAACCGATTTTTCTGCAACGCCACGCACGCGACATTCAAAGAGGTAATTATTTACAAAACGACTGATGTCGAGACGCACAAGTCACTGTGACACTGCTCCGTCACGCACGGGATGTGCCAGCGACGTGGTCAGGGTTGGAGATCCTGCTGTCAACAGGAGCCATTCCCCCCCCTCCGATCTTTTCTTTTTCACCTTACTCGGACGGTGTGTCAATCGCACAGTCGTGGTATTCCGCGTCTCCACCATAATGCCTACTTTCCCGCCTTCCACCAAGCACTCTCACCCAGGAACACAAAGCAGTGGTCTTGTTCTTCCCCACAAACCGCACCTTAATAAAGTTTCATCCAGATTTCCAAACGTAGCATAAACAATCCATCTAACTCAATTAAAGAAAAGGGGACAAGAATAGCGCCACGTGCGGCGGTCTCAATACCTCACTGCACTCTTTCCCTCAAGTTCATCCCCACTCGCACGCACAATCATCATGTCTGGGACACTTGACGCTAAACCAGCGTAAACTTATGCAAGTTGCACCGAGAAAAGGTTGTCTCGTGCTCACCTGCTGCATTCCAGCTAGCTCGCGGCCTGTTTGCCAGTTCTAGATCGCCTGCATCGTAGTACCTGCCGCTCGGCCGAAATGTCTATGTCAGTGTCACACTGGCTGCGACTGCGACGTTGTCCATCACGCCATGCGTTCGGGGAATTGTATCGGCGTAGATTGCTCCATTAGTGCGTTTGGCATTGGCATTTGACACGAGATGCAATTGCGTAAATGCGACTCTTGCTTGTGACGAGTAGCAGACTATTGAATGAGTCTGAATCTCCTTGTCAAAACTATATTCGGCAAGGAAAATTTAATAATATGATGCCATCAGCATGGTCACTCAAGCAGCGAAAAGGGTAATGTTGAATCATGTTCCTCATGTCCCGTTTCCACAGCTGTACGTGCAAGTTTGTGCCAGACACAAGATGAGCATGTGCTTTGAGACACAGAGTACATACAACGCGGGGAAGTCTTCCACATGAATGTATTGCGAGCTTACCCTACGAAGCTACGATAGAGTTTGCGCTTGCGATCAGCACAACTACCTCGATACAGATTAAGCACTGCGTAGTGTCATCCGACCCCAAAGGTCCCTGACAAACACGCCGCGTCATAGAACATTCACTCCAATGTAGTAGTCATGTCAAAGTCACTTCTGTTCGGTCACACTCACTCCGACTACGACCCTCAGGGGTGAGCGTAATTCACTGTCGAGCAGGAATCCTCATGTCAAAAACACACACAGCACCATTTCCGTCATTCTACAAAGGCTCAAGGCCCACTGTACCTCAAAGAATGAAAGAAGAAATATATAGACTCGAAAGATAGAAGGATAGAAAGTGAACACGACGAATCGAACCTCCACCATCTCTCGTTTCCACGTAGATTTTGTCTTAACCTCGTCCATTTCTTCAAACACGACACGCACCCTCTGACCTCCCAGGAAGACCGTCTCATAAAAAAGTACCAACTGAAGAGAAAAGCAACACACAATCACAACCTGATTGTAACCACCTCCATACCTGCCCACCAAATTGATGTCCTCTTCATACTTCCTTCCCCTCTGCTCTGCCAGACCCGCTGTCATGTACGTTTGCATACCAAGCTCATCCATGAAACGCCGCGCTGTTTCCTTTGATACAAATGAAATGATGTGAAAAAATAAAAGAACAAAAGTGAAAGGAAAGGTAAAAAAAAGAGCAGAAATTTGACCTGAATTTAATCCGAACGTCAGATATGATTCGATTGTGACGATTCGAGGCTTCAAAAACTGCTCAATGAATAAGATATGCTTGCCCACGATGTGACATTCTGCGTGACAAGTTCTTATTTACAAGCCGGACGTGGTGTGGCCTCCTCTTCGCCAGTCTCAGTGTTGCTCGGGGACTTTACTGGGAGTTCTGACGTTGCTGGTCGAGGCGTAGCATCCAGCGGGTCGATAGGTTCTCCCAGATTTTGCTTGCTGTTTGCATCTTGCTGGTCAGTAGCCCCTGTATTGTCTGCTGCAGCAAGAACCGGCGTGCCCAGTTCTTGGGAGGGCGTTGTTGCAACTTGCGTCACTGCCTCTGATGTGCTCTCTGACCCAAATGTCACACTATCGTGACTATCGGCACGCGTCATTTCGATGCCCAGCTTGGAACTTGGAAGGACTGATTTGCCTTGCAGTGGCTTGCTGCTACGACGACGACGCCGTCCTTTGACGCCAAAATCCTCGTCCTCATCGTCTGCTGAGTCTGTGCCTTCTAGGCCCTTCTTGTCGCCGCCGCTTTCACTCCTGGACCTGGGACGGTCACCGGAACGGAGATGTTCCATTTGACCAGGAGCAGACTGTTGCGTCAAAAGTGTGGGAATTGGTTTAGGCGATTCACAAGTGCCTGAAAGAATATCACCTTCGGCGATGCCCAGCCCACCTTCTTCCCAATCCCCCGTAGCTTTGCGGCTGATGACGACGGGTACATCGTCTGTGGTGACAGACTCGGAATCTCCAAACATGCTCGAGGTGATGGAGTCTTCACGGCTAGATATTCATGGCGGACGAGTGACGCCCAGGAAAAGCAGACATGCTCGATGTTGGGCTGTCATCCGATCGAGGATTCGTCTTCTTGAGGCCTGTAGGCAAAGGGTATGGCAAAGGTCCTGACATGGTTCGACTGGGAGATGCAGGTCGCCATTGACAGAGGCTGCGTAATACCTCTGTCAATTTGGATGAGCTGATGGGCTTCTCAATCAATGAGTCGAAGTAATGAGGCGCCTGCAACTCCTTAAGGTATGCAGTGATCGCCACAATCGGGGTATGTGAATTGGCATTCTTTGTCTCTCGTATCATTCGTGCCACATCCGCTCCACTGATCTGTGACAAATTATACTCGAGGAAGATAACGTCGAACTGAATCTCGCTCATCGAGTATCGTACAGCTTCAGAACCATTGGCCACCGAAATTGTTCTGCAACGCAACTTTTCCAGGAGCTTTTCCATGACCATCCTTGACACGGGATGATCCTCGCAAATCAGCACATCGAGAGGCCTGAAGGTCGGACCGTTGTCGAATGCAATTTGAGAAAGCCGACGTGAGCTTTGTCTGCGGCGCTGAACTCGCAGTAGTGCACTGTGCTTATCTCCTTCGTTGTCAGATGATGACGGAGACATGTCGAAGACTTGACTCCTCCGGTTACGGTGGTGCTGAAGCACCTCAGATGCAACTGGGCTGGCTTCTTTGGACCCAACTGTCAGTGATCTGGATCGTGTCGTCGAGCCGCTGCCATGTCGTGGGGTTGACATGAGCTTTTGTGGTGACAGCGCCAATGGCGCTGGCGTGGTCCCACGACCCTTCATTGGCGATGCCGCAACTGTTGTCGCTGCCTTAGTCAAGCTGGGCGGCACCTTGGGAACCTCCAGTCCCGTCGGAGGCTGCAAAGCCGCGCCTGATTGATGCGAGAGGCTGGATGAGTTACTCGAGGCTTTTCGTCGACCCTCCGCTCCCTGGCCAGCCACGAATGAAACCAGCAAAGGTGACGAAGGTTGAGACATGCGGCTCGGAGACGAGTTAGAGTGGCCGAATCCAGAAGGTGACTGAGGTCGGTTGTTCGCTTTGGCATTCGAAATTGAGCGGTGCAAGTGCGTAGACAAGACAGGACTTCCGTCTAGTGATGGCGCTGGAGACGTGACACTTGTAGGCCCCCCAGGGTTGATGGAGGATTGCTTGCTCTGGGCGGCCAAAGCATCAGCTCGTAACTTCTGAATCACGTCTTTGTTCACCTTTTCAAGAACTGGAAGATTCTTGAAAGTGAAAGAGCCAAAGTCGTCGGCCGCAACCGGTTCGCTCAACCTTCTCGACTTGAGGTCTCGCACATGAGGAGGAATGTGAAGTGGCATCAGCTTGCGATTCATAGAATTGACTTGTGATCGGACACGAGAGAGAGCATCATGCGGCCGATCAGCATATTCTGTTCCACCGCCAGAGGATTGAGGAGACATCTGGTCTTCCATTTCTTCTGCGAAAGATTGCAACACCGCGCCTCTGGTGTCGAAATACTCCGTGTCTTCGGGATTTTCTGGCTGGGGAACAAATTGTGCTTCGTCCTCAAGCAGGGTTTGCCAGTTGATTCCCTCAAACCAAGGGTGACTTCGAATCTCTTTCCCACCGGATGAGTACTTTTCATCTTTATTTGAGCCGAGGCGTTCTTTCGGATCCATGCACAGCAGCTTGTTAATGAGGTCCTTCGCTTCATCTGATATCGGCTCACAATCTGCCTCATCTGGCCATTGTATCCTGCGTGCCAAGATGTTTTCAAATACTTGTTCGGCCTCACTTGCGTGGAACGGCGGAATGCCGTATAAGAATTCAAATATGATGCACCCCACTGACCACCAATCACTTGTTTCGTCTTGCTTGTCTCCATTGATAGTTTCTGGAGCCAGATAGTCTGGGGTACCGACAAACCGGCGATTTGTATCCTCAGGGTCGAACAGGGCCATTGGTGGTGGCATCATGTTGGATGGCGGCAGAGAGTTTCGCGCATGTCCGTCAACGCTGGCTCGAATATTGGATTGACTGGCGGCCATGTCGGGAGAGCCTTGGATGACGACCTCTTCGTCCACATGCATCTTGGCGCTCAGTGGTTGAGATCCAGCCTCCGAATCGGCCAAAGAAAAGGAGGTGAGTAGGTGAGCCAAGGACTCGCTACCACCGCTATCACTTCGATGACTGCTAGAAACTCTACGGTTTTCTGGCGGCATGGAAGAGAGGCTGAAATAAGATGGTTGGCTGATGCTTCCAACTTCTGGCGTCATGACGGGTGTTCCGGTGGGCGATTGAGGGTGGCCGTGCAGATCTAATGACGTTGATCGAGAGGAAGCCATGGACGTGGACCTCACAAAAGGGCCATGCTTGAGCAAGTCAGGGGTTGCATCCAATGTCTCGCTATTCAAGGCACGTTTCTGTCTGCCGACCAATCCCATTCGCGACAGGCCAAAGTCGGTCAACTTCAAGTGGCCCTTCTGATCAATGAGCAGGTTATCTGGCTTCAGATCGCGATGAATAACATCCCGTTCATGAAGGTGCTCAACGCCGAGGACGACTTCGCCAAGATACTTCTTGACCCATTCTTCCGGAAGCCCACCAAGTACTTTAATCAAAGAAGCACAATCACCTCCATTGAGATATTCCATGACAAGGTAAAGGTAGTCTTTACTGGAGAAAGTCCAGTAAAGCTTTGCAACAAAATCGCTTTGACCTTGCCACATCATGATTGCTCGTTCTGCCTTGACGTTGCCGACTTGATTCTTTGCCACCATGTCTGCCTTCTTCAGAACTTTTATGGCGAAGTACTCGCCCGTAGACTTCTTTTTGGACAGGTACACGCTACCAAATGCACCCTTGCTAATTGGCTTGATGATCTCGAAATCTTTAATGGAGGGCTGCGCAGCACGAGCTTGGTGTGGTGCTTGGCTGGCACCAAGGCGTGGCGATGGTGGTGCTCGCATAGCAAATTCTGATATTGCTGCCGAAGATTGCCTTCTGTGGTGACGTACTGGATGAGAAACAGGCGAGCTGAATTCACTCGTTGGAAACATTGGTGATGCTTCAGGAGAAGTCACACCTTCGGCGAAAGGGATAACGCGCGGCTTGATACGTAGTGGAGAAGACAGCTGAGTCGAACGAGAAGGCGACTCTTGTCTCCGTGGAGATGAAGTTCCTGGTATGACAAGACTACGCCGATGATGTTGTCGAGTGCTTGCCGCTCGCCGTAAATCACCAAATTCCGAAATTGGGGATTCTGTCCTTGGTGCATTACGTGAGGTCACCGAGGACGACCGAAAGCTTCCGTCCCCTTCAGCAAACTCCGTTTCATATAGAAGTGATCCTCTTCTGGCATGACGATGTTGGCCAGCGGGAATGGAGCCACTGTCCATAGTTGACCGCGGCGTAGGGCACTCCTTGGGGCTGCTGGATCGAGTTGATGCGATCAAAGAAGTCGGCCGCGATGAACCCGGCCCACCGGCAAGGTCCATTTGACGCAATGCCGCTGCCAAAGCTGATGGGCTGGAAATGGACTGTTTGACGACGTCATCAGCAGAACGACCGCGAGGTTCGTCACCTGTTTCAACGTCTGCCTCAGTTTCTGGGATATACTCTTGTGGACCTTCATCAGTCTCATCCTCAGTGGAATCACTGAGCCAGCCAGCCACAATCCTTGCTGCCTTTCGCATTGCCTCATCTATACAGTCCTGTACGAGAACCGCCATCTCGATACGGATTCGTTCAGCATACTCGATGATTTGGCGATGTCGAAAAACAGCGTCAACCTTGGCCCTTGCGACTTTTTCGGTATAGGAACACAGCAAAGCCAATCCTTGTTCTTGCTCTAAAGTATTGGTGCTAGGCGACTGCCATTGAAGGACTTGGGATATTCTCGATTCGGACTGTGGGGACTGAGTTCGAAATTCTTCGTCATCTTGTTGAGACGTCTCTTTCAAAGCTGGGGTGCTGATCTCAATGGCAGTATCACAGAGATCCATGAGCAACTCCACGATGCGGGCTTGTGGTCTTCGAATGGCAAACGACCGAGCTCTCGAGTGGCCAAAACCACTCGTTCGCTCGCGAGATCGAGCCAAAGATGTACCTGGAGAGGACTGGGCAGATGGCGGCGGCCCAATAGGCATGCCTTTATATTCTGCCAGAGGGCTGGGTTGCGGATCCCCGATCATGGAGCGGCTTTTTCTTGCCTCGAGTGCGTCTAATACCTTGACAATGGCATGGCGATGCTCCGTCAGGCTTTCCTGTGCCATTTGAACATCCATTTCTGCACGGTGTTCTTGCAAGCATAGATCCGTGTGCTTCTCGAACCACCAAGGAGGAATATAACGTTCGCATATACGGCATAACACGGAAGCGGGCGGATCACGCGTCTCCGATTCGTCGCCCCCAGATTCAGCGAGCTGTGTCAGATAGCTGGCGAGTAATTCGGCGCCAGACCCCAGCGAGTCAACGATGACATCTGGAAGATCAATCTGGATCTCCTGTGGCGCGGTATACGGACGAAGCATCCACATCGTCTGTTCCATTGTCAGTATCCCATTTCTGGAAATTTCAACATCCGCAAGAGAGGTCAGCTTACATGGCTCTCCCCCCCTGACGCACTGTCGTACACCATGATTCCCTGAGCTTCAAGATTGGCAGTCTGGGGCTCCAGCTGGTCGACTGCTTGATCGTCCCCCACTAGGTCGCTCACGTTTCTCAATTTTGACAAAGGGCCGAGCTGAACGGAAAACCGGATGCGATAGCTCTTCGAGTCATCTTTTTTCATCGACACCACCATATCAGTGAACACATCTTTGTTCTCACTGACAATAAGATCTGATATGGGCTTGCCATGTATGTCATCGAAAGGAGTGCCAACGACATCCGTCCACGATGGACTAACCCATTTGACGGTGCCATCGAGGTTCAAGTCGACGATTGCATTCAGAGTAGACTCTGCAGCCTCACGGAGCTCTTCACGCTCATTACGGATGTCCTGGCTCAGAGTACGTTCCATGGGACTGGCTTGTTTGACCCGTAGCGACGATACGGCTGGCACGGCCAGCGGAGTGGAAGGTGGTTCCATGACGAGCCAGAAATCTAGGGCCCTGTTGCTCTCCTGAATCTTATACAAATCGGCCGTTCCAGCCACCAAAGCGGCCACTCGACAATCGGGTAACGCCAAGGACGGAGGCCCTCACCAACGTCGTGATCGGGTCGGGGAAGACCTGGAAGTCTGGCAATGGTGCCAGAACTAGACCACCGCGAGAGTTGGATACATGACTGGCAGTCGCTAGCGTCGTGATTGTCGCAACTCGTGGGAGCAATTCGACGAAGAGGACGGCTCAGGAACACAGAAGAGCGTGCGGAATCACACTCAGGACAAGAGCCAAGGCCCCTGCGGGGAGCAAACGGGCAATGGAGCGGCAGGGACCGCTCGGTTGCTCGGAGCAGTTGGTTTCGCGGCCGATTGGCGAGTTTGAAAGAGATTATCGGACTCTTTGTCGACGGGGAGAACAACGCAACACAACCGGTCGTATGGGGCGTGGGAAAGCAAAGGGACTGATGCCTCTCGTCTACAATCGTCGTTGGTAGACTTTCCCAGATGCCGTGGTCGCGTTTCCTCTCATGACACATTAAGCGGAGAAGGTTTCCTCTCAGCCAATCACGACCCACCATCTCCACGCCTAGCACCCAGCCTCCTGCGATGCATCAGCTCACGGGTCCAAAAGCTCCCACACAGGGCTTCCTGAATTTTGACCAGCAACTTACTATTCTACACCGCAACGGGGAACATGTAGGAAATGGGACTGTAAGTCCGGGCCAGTGAGATTGACCATAGACTACTATATTTGGGATTTATTGGCATGTCCACTGCGCTGCCATGCACCAGAGCCGCCCCTTGCTGGCTCTGCCAACTGGTTGGAGGTCGGCTCCGCAAGAGCATGTAACACTGCGGGAATCACCACTCACCACCTCTTTATGCACGCCAATCGATTCGGCCTATGAAATACCACGCAGACCACGGTGAAAAATCTTCCTTGGGAAATTGTACTCTGAATAAAGTCGGCGTGCAATCGGCGGCGAAAGGTTCCATCCAGATTGACGGAGTCTAGCTTTCTTGTGTCATTCTGTCTCATCGTGCCAATTCGCGGAGGCCAAGACTGACCTATCTGGGTTGGTAGGTATGCCAATTGCTTAGTCTCTGCCATTCGTAAGACGAACCATATTGGGGCGTTGATCCATGCTTTACGGCACACAAACCGGCCTGTCTGCTGATGTCTGGCCACGAAGACTGGCATGCGGCTTCAACTGCCGCTTGCTCCAAGATTCGACGTGAGAGGTCAATCCTAGATTACCCCACCACTAGCTGTTCTCTACATAAGTAATTTGTGCCTAGTCGATACTTATCCAATTGGCTATTTATTCTACTGTAGGACATCGAGGTGACTGAACCATGGCTAGGACCTGGCTCGAGTATGAGTCCAGGAGACACACACACAAGAGCTGATCATAAAAAACCCGTCCTATCGCCAGAAGCTCCCCTATCTGCATAACAGACCTTGCAAGTCCGAACATTCCGCATAAGCTGGTGAGCATGTGCTAAACACCCTCAATTGAAGCCCTTGGGCTCGTTCCCCTGCAAGGACAACTAATCATGACGAGGCGGTGACGGCCCAGGCTTGTTTATGAGCTTCGAGCCATTCACCCTTCTCAACCCATCTCTCCTCGAGCCACTGCGCAAGGCCCTCGTCAGAATCGGGCAGACCCTCGAGAGGAAATCGCCTGGCATGAACGTGAAACTTGAACCCGGATGCAGCGCTCAAGCCTGGCTGACTCAAGGTATCCCACATGGTAGGTGCTTCGTGGAAGACACCATCACGCTGATATGTAATTGTGAAATCATAGACGGCTTTGACATGCGGAGCCTTCCGAAGGTGCTGAACAGTGGCAACGAATCCTTTCGTACGGGGATAGAGCAGGTTCTTCGGCTGCGGCTTATCGGACTTCTTGCACCAAGCTTGTGATTCTTCGAATTTTTTTGGTTGTATAACGAGTAGCTTCGCTGAAACTGATGAGCCCTGTGAAAGGGTTAGGCCACATGATATCAAAATGCAAAAAACAAGAGGGCAAAAGCCATCAACAAATCAACATGATAGAATCTTATTGAGTGAAGGGACTGACATGTAGGGAACTTATCCTCAACGACGCCTGAAAAGACGCGATCCAACTCAACCTTGTCCTTGAGCCAATTTCGACTGACGAGAGGCATTCCCATAGCCCATAGGCCCCAGCCTAAGAAGGGAACAACCTTGAGCTGGCTCTTAGCAAAATACCGACAGTACCCCAGCATCCCAGAGCGCCGAGCCAGTGCCTGGATCATGTAGAAGTCAGACCACGCAACGTGATTGGCAACTACAATAGCTGATTCTCCCTTGGGGAGGGAGTCTCCGGATATTTCGATCCGAGCCCCATTGAGAGACTCGAAAATAAGCTGGATCCATAGCCAAACAGAAGATGCTATTTTAGATGACGCATCGTAGACTGCTCTCGGGATGAAAATCGCCAAGGGTAGAAGCAGCGACAGCAGGATATCTGCCAGTAGCAGGTACAGCAGCCATGGCAGAGTGATCAAGCTGCCCCTCAGATGAACCCAGGCTGAAGCGTGCCGAGCCATGGAGACACACCGAGGACGGAGACTGGTGCCAGTATTGGATGGGAGTGGTCGTGGAAGGGCTGCGAGGTCTGCCACAAGTTTCCAGAGTGGTGTACGAACAACGTGGAGCTGCAGAAGCCGCGGCGGCGATATTGAAGCAACGTTTTCTAGAGCCGGCGTTGGTCAAAGTGATTCATTTCGCTGTAAGAGGCCATTTTACACACCGGTGAAGCCGCGCTTGGGCCGATGTGAATTATCACTTTGTCAAAAGAGACCAGACATTGCACTCGTCCACTCAAATGCGTCTGAGTGGGCGGCGCTGTGAGACCCAGCACTAATAATATGTACTAGACTACTGTACATGCTTGCGCAGGGCAAGCAACGGGTGATGGGGTGATGGGTGGGTTGGAATTGTTGATGTCATCTATTTTAGCCCAGATCGAACAAGCGGCTTGGAAACCGCAATGCCGACTCAAGCTCCGACAGACGCGATGCTTCTGTAATAACAACGCTGTCCAGGCATGGATTGACTCCAGTACTTGCTAGCCAATAATTAATTAGGATTACCATAACCAGCAATTGGCAAAGGGTCTGCCCGGACTAGCCCGGGGTTGGAGACACTACCGAGACGCGACAGGGAACGTCGATGTCAAGCATGGGGTTCGCCTCTCGTCTTCACATGGCATTGCATTCTGGCGGACTGATACACGCGGCGCATCCTGAGTTTTGTGCATCAAACACGGTGCAACATGAGACGGACCTTCCATAAGCTTTCCAAGGCAACCTGCCATGATGAATCTGCTCTTGGCAGTGTCTTCAATGTCGGCCCACTGCCTTGCGTGAGGCGTGAGGGCTGCGCTGCGCTGGACTAACCGAACGGGCCGTCACCGACGCCATAGGCAGAATTGATGTGTATACTTGTGACTGGAGTATTTGAAATTAATGAAGACGGAGAATGACAATTTTAATCGATGCCGGGCGTATTTTTCTTGGCACTCAGCTCTCAAATCAAGGCTTCGTCGAGGGCGTTGGCGGTACATGTAAGCAGACTGGCAGCACAGCCCTGCGATGCCCAGTAAACCAGACTGGACCCAACGCTATCTGATCTGGCTGGGGTCTGATCTGGGCCTTGTCGCTGTTACTGCCACTGCCACTGCTCATGCCTCTCCTTGCAGTAGCAGCTCGTACGTAAGCCGGCCTTCCGCCAACCCCGCCGTGCCTGGCCCGTGTCGTCGCACCAGACTCACATATGAACGTGTTACATCTTTGATTCACAAAAACTATTCCAATCCTCTTGTCATCTGCACCCTTTACCGTGGCAACCAAACGTGCTCTCCGAGACTTCAACAACCTTAAGCGTCGGGACGACATTTCCTTGCGCACAAACTTGACAGGATCAGCGCTGAACTATCCTTCTTGCCCGTTTTCTTGAGCAACTTCGCATAACCGAGTCTCTGAACTGGAACAATTGTGCGACCAGCGCTTCGAATTTGAGTCTAGACCCATTTCGATCAAGGAATTGATATCGCGTCGCAACCTTCGAAGTCAGCGGATCACTCAGGCAACACTTATTCGAAGCACTCAAGTGGTGAAAGAGGGCGTCGTCCACAATGTCTTCACTGTCGCCGGATCAGTTCGGGAGCAATCGATCCCACAGCTCTCCCGAAGGCACATCGACGAGCCAAGACCGAAATGGCAACTCACCTCTCAACCTCGGCTTCCTCAAATCACTGACAGAGAAAAAGACCACTCGAGGTGAGTGTTTTGGAACCCAGCATCTATCAGTGAGCTTGTCAACTTACAAGACTCACAAGAGGGTAACCCGCCAAAGAGACGAGGACCAAAGCCGGATAGCAAGCCCGCCCTCACTCGCAGACAGGAACTGAATCGCCAAGCACAAAGGTATACTTGTCTGCAATATCATGAGAGATGCAATATGCACTAATACTCAATATCAAGAACTCACCGTGAACGCAAGGAGCTTTACATCAAGGCTCTAGAGGACGAAGTGCTGAGATTGAAGGAGCTCTACAGTAACGCATCGCAGAGCAAGGAGAAGCTGGTGACTGAGAACAAGCACCTCAAAGCACTGTTGGCCCAACATGGCATCCCGTTTCCAGGTCTAGGCGACCGTGACGATGGACCGAGTCCTGGCGCTGCTGGTACCAGTCCTGGCAACAGTGCTGCGCCAGGCTCGTACACGTCCTTCTCCCCTGGATCTCAATCCGGCACGTCGACTGGTCATTCTGCGAACTTCCAACCCATGTCTGGCCAGCAGATGCGCAACGCATCACAACAGCCCTCGAGCAAAGGCGTCGACTTCGAGCAAGCTGGCATTGACTTCGTCTTAACGTACGATAACTCCGCTTCCTCACGGGCCTACCTGTCACCTCCCCCACAGTGAACAAAGTCGAGTTGTTCCGGGAAGAGAAGGGCTGGCCTTTAGCCACGTCGGCGTGTGTGTAGATCAGAGTTTACTAACGATGTCGGTATTGACCGATGTGATCGAATAGACTCGAGAAGCCTTGCATGCAACACCTACCATTCCTCGCTTCCAGGGCAGAAGGAGGCGATCCGTGTGGTCATGCACTAATGGCAACATGCCCGCCGGCGCCATTTGAGAAGCTGTCTTCGCAGACGCCGTTTGGACACAGCCACACATATGATCACGGGAATGGAACCAATCCCGGTCAGAAAACCTGGGAGATCAGTAAAGCTGATTTATCAACATTACTCGACCTGAGCCAAAAGCTTGATCTCGATGGCGAGATCACACCGGTGATGGCCTGGGGGATGATTCTCAATCATCCACGCTTCGCCGACTTCCAGCCCGAAGACTTCGCCAAGATTGCTGCTGAGCTGGGACGCAAAGTCAGGTGCTAGGGGTAAGTACTGCGAGTTCATTTTCCACCTTGACCCCATTTACGCATCCCAGGAAAGTACTATCCTTCACTACTAACAAACATGGGACAGATTTGGCGCAGTCATGGAGGAGTTTGAGCTTAGAGACGCTTTTGAGAGCGTTCTGCCTTCCCACGCAGACAGGGTTCTTATGGCTCATTAACAACCCGCCTGGGACCATTGTATTTTTGCTTGTATCTATGCACCGTTTATGTCCGGAACGACGACCTGCTATCTTTCAGCGACGGGGTTTAGGAGCGTTTGAAGAATTTTCCATAGATATTAAATTGCTGTTCAATTGGCACACAATCACCTGCATGCACTGCGGCCCAAGAATTTCGGATCTTGCACGTAAAACTTTCAACGTCAGCGACCTGTCTTAGAATCAAACGTATCCATGCATTAGTCGCACAAGCATCGATGAACACCAAGCTGGACAATGTGATGCTCAGCAGGATGCAGAATTGAGGGAAATGTGGGATTGTGGGCGGCCAGTTGCCAGCAGCTGGTGACGCGGGGCGAGTCAAGTTTTCGGCACGCGCCCCACACCTCACCACAATTTCGTTCAACTTCGAGAGTCCAAATTCCCTGCATCGCGGAACGGTCGAGATAGCAAACGTTGCTCCTCGCCATCCAGATTTCTTCGACTTCTTGAGCTTGAAATAGACGAAAACTTCAAGCCGCAAGGATGGCTGACTCTCTCGACTACGTCAAAATTTGCGAAAGCTGCCCCGCCGGCGATGGCTGGGGTCCGGCAGTCACCACCGAAACCACCTTGAATGGTGTCCCCTATGCGCCGTTCTCGAAAGGCGACAAGCTCGGTCGCATGTCCGACTGGACCGCTGAGGGCAAGGACAGAGACCGTGGCCGAAACCAGTACAACCGAAACTACAGAGGTAAGATGTCGATGCGCCCTTGCGAAAGGCGATGTGAGGGAGGATTTCGTTCGTACGCTGACCAGGCATACTTTTTCGCAGACCAACAAGCCTACGGTGCCAGCCATGCCGTCACTTTCAATGCCCCTCCTGCAGAAGACGAGTCGACCTTTTCCATTGTCAGCAATACCAGAGATTCTACCAAGTCACGATTCGGCCGAGGAGCCGCCTTCACCCGAGGAGGTCGCGGTGGCCAGCGCGGCGCCCGTGGTGATGCCCGTGGCGGACGTACTCAGTTCCAGCGAACCGGCGGTGCTCGACAAGGCGGCTACGACCGCGGGGGTCGCTCAAACGCCGGTGCCAGAGGTGGACGTCGTTTCGGCTGGAAGGATTACGACAAGCCTACGCGCAACCGTGACGCTAGTGTTAACATCAAGGCCGACTGGGAGTTGCTGGAAGAGATTGACTTCAACCGTCTGGCTAAGCTGAACCTGGACACCGACGAGGGCGAGGATCTGGACGACTACGGCTTCCTGTACTACTATGACCGCTCGTTCGACAAGCAGCCCGTCAAGGGCGCCGAGAAGAAGCTCACCGCTATCGACCGCGCTGCTTACAACGTCACCACCTCGTCGGATCCCATCATCCAAGAGCTCGCCGAGAAGGACGAGGCCACCATCTTCGCCACAGACAGCATTCTGTCCATGCTCATGTGCTCTCCTCGCTCCGTCTACCCCTGGGATATCGTCATTGTGCGCCAGGGCAACAAGATCTTCCTCGACAAGCGTGACAACGCCACTCTCGACATGGTCACCGTCAACGAGAACGCCGCCGATGCTCCTCTCGACGCTGCTGATGGCGGCAAGGAGGGCATCAACCAGCCTTCTGCCCTCGCCGAGGAGGCTACTTACATCAACCACAACTTCGCCAACCAGGTTGTGAGCGAGAGTGAGAGCTCCAAGGTGGAGATGAGCCACGCCAACCCCTTCTACAACGCGTCCGAGGACTCCGACCCTCCCGCCAGCAAAGCCTACAAGTACAGGAGATTCGACCTGTCTACCAACGATGAGGAGCCTGCGTACCTGGTCGTCCGTACCGAGGTCGATGCCGTCCAGAAGGGCGCTTCCGGTGGCGAGGACCAGCACGTCACTATCCGTGCCCTCAACGAGTTCGACAGCAAGGCCCAGGGCAGCGGTGGTGCTCTCGACTGGCGAAACAAGCTTGTTACCCAGCGTGGTGCCGTCGTTGCTACCGAGATGAAGAACAACAGCTGCAAGCTGGCCAGATGGACTGTCCAAAGTATACTGTCCAAGTCAGATATCATGAAGCTTGGGTATGTTTTGCTATCTTCCTCATCACAATTCCTAGCCATTTGTGTGTTACATTTGATTGCTAACCTCATATTCTAGTTTTGTTTCTCGTGTCAACCCTCGCTCCAACGACAAGCACGTCATCCTCGGCGTCATCGGCTGGAAGCCCCGCGACTTCGCCAACCAGATGAACCTGTCTCTCTCCAACGGTTGGGGTATCGTTCGAACCATCGCCGACATGTGTCTCAAGCGCGACGAGGGCAAGTTCGTCCTGGTCAAGGACCCCAACAAGTCCATCCTGCGTCTGTACGAGGTCCCCGCCGGCAGCTTCGAGGACGAGTACGAGCAGGAGGATGAGCAGGAGGGCGAGGAGCAAGGCGAGGATAACGAGTAAATGGATTAATGACATGAATTATATGTCAGGTTTTTCACTCCTCTCTTATCTCAATCTCCTTGGGTATGTCTTCGGTAGCCCCATATATTGCTACTATTGAGCATTTGGTCGCGTGCATTTCCATCAAAAGATGTATTGAGAAGGCTATAGGAGAAGGGAAGATGGGAGGGACCGGAAGGGTGAAATCAGAGAACCCCTTTGAAAGATCTACGCCATGAACTATAAAAGTTTTTGTGCTGCGTGTATACAGGTTGCAAGGCTGTAATTGACTACAGGCGCAGAATAAGAGACATCTGATGACCTTTGAGTGTTTTTCGAACCTAGTTCCTGTGTGTTTCATGTTCTGTGGTTCACCTGAATCGCAATTATGAGAAACTCACGTGCGGGATGACGTGTTGCCCATGGTATTGTAAGCAATGATGTTTATAAGTCTACAAGTTCTTTTCGTTGCGCAGGTCATTTCTTAACTGCTATAATCTCATATTTGATCCTAATAAATTCGATATCGCCCCCGCCGAAGAAGATTGTTCAATCTTGTGAATCAAAACGATATGACACCTGACAATTACTCTCCCTCATATCGACATCTAGTCCACCGCTGCCTCTATAATTACGGCGCTCAATTATTCCTCACATTTGCCCTCGCGAATGGTGGTATTCCGATTTTGGCCCCAACACCCTTCGCAATAACCTGTTCTAGGCATCTGTCTATAGGCAACTGCAAATATTGTTGTGCAGATAACTTTCATGTCGTGTACTATGTTCTTGGCCCTGGTCGCAGGCATTCTTGGTAGCGTCGTTGTCTCAATGCTCGATTCGAGCTTGATGACGTGTTCCTTGGCAAGTCCATACCAGTCTTCCTTTTCTTGCGCAGGTGACCAACTGGTCGTGAAGTTGATGTGTTTGAAGAGGTAGCCTTTGTTGAACGTAAGATGCGGGATGATTGGCGTTTTCTGGTCTCATTGCCCGTGCGTAAACTGTTGGTTTGAAGGCTGGCTTCGCTATGCGCATGTATCTTGGCGTCATTTGTGTGCTGAGGTTTTATAAGGAGATCCTGTTCCTTCGTGGTGACCTTTCTAGGAGGCTCAATGAGTTCGTTGTGGGTAAAGAGCTGTGCGCTAGGCTGGGTATTCATTTCATGCGCATTGCTCTGCCAATGTGTAATGTAAGGATTAGGTCGCATATCACCTTTCGTGACCCTGTTTTCGAGCTTAGTGCGATGCTCATATGCCAAGCGTTCGTTGACATGTCCGATAGAAGAGCTTCGGACTTTGAAGTTCTCAACAGCCTGGTAATCTAATTGACTGATCTGCCCCTGATAGGCGTTAGGCCCTGGTCCTCGCATACTATCGTATTCCGTATCATAAGGTGATCGGTTGAAGTCAAGCTCTCGAGCCCTGTGAACCTCTTGATGGCGGCCTTCAGGCAACTGAGCATGAACATTGGTCGACTTGTCGTACGCCGCAGCTCCTGAGATGGGCATCATGACCAGAATGCTCGCGGCAACTTCCTCTTCTGTCAGTCCAGATTCACCACCATCGCTTTGATCCGATACACGTTCATTACGGTGGTACGCGAACCATGACTCAGGGGTCTGTGTTGCTTTCTCACACTGTAGTCCGACTCGAGCTGTGGGAGTAGACGCAGCCTCGACATGGCTACAGGTGAGATCGATCACTTCGGTGTTCTCTTGAACCGAATCCCTGAGACGATCTTTCGCAAGTCTCGGCTGTTTGGTTGCTATCTTGACGATGCGTTTTGCTTGAACAGCGCGCTTGTCCCAAACAGCGGCGTCGTGGTCCAGACTGTGGTTTTTGTTCCCTTTCAAAGCCCCAGACTGGCTGCACCCGCGACAGATTGATAATCCGCACTTCAGGCACTTCTGTACGACACCACGACCTCGCTTATCACAGAAGTCACAGAGCGCAGTGCCTATCCTGACTGCTTCCCATCCTTCATGGAGCTTCATACCGAGACGTTGGTCCTGACTGTGATTTGCCATCCTGCGAGATGCAATCTTTGACATCATGAGGATTGTTTGAAACATAATTGACGGGGTTTGTATGAGCTCTTGACATGGAAAGGAGCGAAGAATTGCTGAGACCGCGAAGAGAACTGGAAGATGAAGACTCAAAAATGATGGCTTTATAGGCCCAGCAGTTGGAGCTTACTACCGACTCGGGAGGAATCATGCTTGATCACAGTGAACAAGTGAGAGTGGTTCCCATTATCTCGCCTTCATATGAGGCAAACGGGTTGACCACTGTTCTGGAGGCAATGAATAGAGACATGTCTAGGCAGCCGCTCACGAACACGTTCTGCTGCGCTGTGAATCAAGATTCATCGAGCTGACAGCTGTTCAACAAACTTGGGATGGAACCATGAATTTGTTCGCGTCCGCATTCGCCGTGACACCTCATCGTTCAGCTTGTGATCGTCTTGTCTTTTGTTCACGGAGTTGGGAGAAGTGATCTTCATTACTTAGATGGTGAAGATTGCTCATGAAACTATTTCCGGTCACTCTACGTCAGTGCTGAGAGCTAGGATCTCCAGCGGGTGTTTCCGTAGCGTGGCACAATGGACTCAACATGGTTGTTCAAACGGCTGTGCTTGACTCATTCTCAACCAACACAACCACGATGAAAACGGGGGAGCACATCAGTACGCAAAACGTGAGGCAGGAATTTGACAATCGCCGTTCGAAATTCACTCATGCACTGGCTGAAAACGTGATTCTCATTTGGACACTCGCATCACCGACTGGTAATGTGAAGGTCTTGTGTCTGTTCCACCAGTGGAAGCATACAGTGGGGGCCAAAAGTATTTGACCTCATCAACATGCACAATCCGGACAAATCAGCATATTAATTTATATACTAATAGTTGACTAATTGTCCTTTGATATCATTCATTTCATAAGTTAATGTGTCTTTACGCTTTGTATTAGAAGATGAACAGAGCACGGTCAATCACTGTACCCTGTCATTGAGGACATGCCTCAGATGCTTCCTTTCAGTGATACTTAGATTATCATTTAGAGCCTCTAACACGACTTCGTAAGTGCAACGTCAATATCGAGCACCATTAAGATTTGGACGATCGTCGGATTTTGGCCCATTTTCAGGGTTCTCATTAAGCATAACGGTTAAGCCAGGGTGCTTTCACGTGCTAGATGATGGTAACTCGATATTGATACCGTGCCCCCCTCACACCATCAGCCCTAAAAGCTGAGCGAGAACGTGAACGGTGAGGCTGGTGTCAGACTTATCCAAAACAACTGGAAGCTCTTTTTCACTTTTGTCTTCCCTCTTCACTGGTTCACGCTACCATGAGCATCAGGGATGGCCCGGTACAATATACTAACGCTGCCAATTGTTCTGGCTTGTTTGGTGTCTACCGTCACAGCGAAATTGATCTCGTTCGAAAAGTTCTGGGACGAAAAACCACAGCCTATTGGCATAGACTTTTCCACAGAATGCGCGTGAGTCACTTGACTGCGGGTGAAATAAATCGTACATGCCACTGAAATTTATTAGATATGCTGCCTATGTTGATGACTCAGATAACTTCCTTACCCTGGGAGTCTGTCCGACAGCAGACAATTGGTACGGCGATTTCGACCACGCTCTACTCCAACATCGTTCACACGATGTTCGCCCTGATGTGATCATCGATGATTACTCGTCCGAAGCATCTAGTGCCGAGTTAGCTCTGCGTTACAAGGGTTGGTCTAAAAGACTTGTGAGAATGCTATGTCTGAAAGCTGAGTCAGACTCATACTACGGATGGGCTGATACCCTGTGCGACTTCGCTCGCAAACTTCTGGCCCCCAAATTCTTTCCACGGAAACCATTGTCATGGTGGAACCACCAGAAGTTATTGACGAAATGGCGGGCAAGGCAGCTACGCACCGTCATGCCAAAATGGATCCGTCCGACTCGCAGTCGACCGCAGCTCACCAGATCAGCCTTGGTTTTGTCTATCCTGGAACTTCTAGAAGCATTGAAAACAACGGCGCTTCGAGAACACAACATAAGCATACGATCGGCGGTGATTTCTCGCCCAGAGTGGATTTCGCGAGACATGGATTATATTTTCAAAGATGCTTGCTTCTTGGCAGGCATCAACTATTTCGAGTCGTGGGATCGCGCAGACATTGCCGCATTTACGGTGCCACCTGGAAAGAGCGTTCTGGTGCTCGATCACGGGGGCAGCCACCTTGAACTGCGTCACGCGGTGTGGGATGCTCGGCGAGAATGGCATTCCATACAAAGAGCCATGTCGATAGAGAGTGCTGGATCGGTTAGGATCCTACATGAGCTCCTTGGTTCTATCATAGGGAGCTTCAATGCCAACGCCACTCAAGAAGAGAGGTTTTCAACCACGCCCTCAGATTTTGGGCATAGCATGAATATAGCGTTCAGTGCCTATCAAGCGCATAGGTACGAATGTGAGTCCCTCGATGAACAAAACCGAAACGAGACGCTTCAGGAAGTGGCCCTTCGGCGGAGTAACCCTAAGTGGACGACTACAATGAATATGACTTGCCATAATATCCGCAAAGCAGAGGACTGGTATAGTGGTCAAGTCGTGCGCTTCGTCAAAGAACTCCTGTCACAATCCATAGTAGACGATTATCGCAGGAGTCTTCCGTATTACGACACCCTACGCACTCCACAGGAGCACGAAGCCGACAGGGACAAAGTCATTGCCAACGTCGTCCCGCCCGCCCATATAGGCTCGTGGTTTCACAAGATTGATGCGGTCATCATCATGGATGCTGCTGATCAAATAGAATTGTTGTCAAGCGCTGTTGAGCAGGTCATTGGCCGGCGTGATCGCTCGACTGAAAGGATGTGTGTTCCCTTTGAATCCGTTGCAGCGCGTGGTGCGGCTGTGAGGGCGAGAGAATGGGTCGAATCATATATTTCGGGTTTTGCCTGACGACCGGCTACGAAACCAGGAACTTTATTCAAAACCAGACCGCTGTTGCTCATCTTGAGTCATTTGCTGGACGCTGCGTAGCATTCAGCCTTCGGCGGATACTGTATTTTCGCACTTGACAATCCCGAGACCTCTTCACATTCCTGGGTGTAAATTCGTGTTAGCTGGACATAGATAGACGGGAGCGTTGCGCAAACCTTTTGTGGCTGGCAAGTCGACGTGACGTAGAGTTAGGGTTCAAGCTTCAAGTAAAAGCTGACAATGACATGTTCTTCGAAGACATTCATGGTACTTAATCCGCGCTGTCTTTTTGTCGAGCTGTTTACGTGTGGAAGTTCGTCAACATCGCCACCAGCGAGGCTGCTGTGACGGAGGCGGATTCGTTCAAGCCAAGGAACGGGATGTGTCTGATTGCACGATTTTGGGCAGCGCCGCTTTAGTACTGATGTGGTGCTGTGTTGTTCCGGGTGTACTGGCATTGTGTGGCTCCGTTTTCATAATTTTATGCACCTTCAGAGTAATGCTTGGCATTCTGTCTAAAACGGTCATCGCGAGCAGGGGGGGTTGGCTACATCACCACAACCACTGATTGCTTGGCACAATACGGCTTGTCGTCAACCACAAGCTATCTTCTCCTTTCTAAATCCAAGTTGCGACAAAGCGCTTCCCTGAATGATTATACGCCATCTCGGAATTGAGTACATATGGCAGCAACATGCAATCGGCTCCAGCTTGCCGAGAACTAGTGACCTAAACGTCAATATGTCGTAATCGATCCAGCTAGCGGCAGCAGAATCGGGGACGATGAAGCCAGATCTAATAGTCCATGAAAGGACAACATTTATCTATGTAAACGTAAAGGGTCTCTTTCTCGTCTGCATACGACGCGTCGTCAGCCAGGATTGCAACCTTCATCATGGATCCTTGTCGTGCGCGGCCCGCGCTGCAGTCCCGTAACTCAATCGAAGACGTTTGGGGCCAAGAACGCCACATGTTCACGAATGGCCTGCAAGAGTTGATTCGGCAACAGATGACAAGCCGGAGAAGTGGGTTCAGAGTGCATGCGTGCTCTGTAGGTGTGTACACCCGAAAGCATGCCGAGACGGGAAGACAACTCTAAATGCACGATAGCAATGGGTGCGCCTTGGATATCGGCGTCAAGAATGGTAAAGTTGTGGGAGTTCGCGGCCGCGCAACAGACCGCGTTAATAAGGGAAGACTTGGTCCAAAGGGCCTTCATGGGTATGTTCTGCAAATGGGTCAAAGAGCAAGGTTCTCGCAAGTTCCAAGGGCCACTGACACGAATTCGCGAATTATAAAGGTGGAAGGCCATTCACAGCAAGGATAGACTTACTCATCCGTTGATCCGACGTGATGGAAAGCTGGAAAGAGCTTCGGGGGATGAAGCCATAGATCTCATATGCCAGAAATCCAAGGAGCTTATAAAACGTTTGACTGCGCATAGTATCGCATTCTATACGACTGGACAATTGTTCCTCGAAGAATACTACGCATTAGCACTAATCGGGAAAGCAGGACTGCAGACACTTCACATGTGCGTACCCGTCTTGGCATGCTTAATCCTGGTAGAATTCCTGTTTGGGATACATGTGGACTGACAAAAAAAATGTAACTTACCAGGGATGGCAACACACGTCTATGTACTGCAACCGCTGCTGCATCAATGAGGGAGTCATTCGGATCGGACGGTCAGCCAGGTTCCTACACGGACATTGACTACACTGAATGCTTGTTCCTGGTCGGACACAATATGGCCGCCACGCAAACTGTGCTGTGGTCCAGAATTCTTGACAGGCTCCAGGGTCCTAAACCACCCAAGCTGATCGTAGTCGATCCACGCTACTCAGAAACTGCAAGCAAAGCAGATGTGCACCTCACGCCGAGGATAGGAACCAACCTGGCTTTACTCAACGGCATACAACATCTAAATATTCAAGAATGGGTGGGTTGACGAGGACTACGTTCAGAAGCATGTAATCGGCCTGGACGCACTCCGGGAGACTGTTTCTGAGTATACACCGGAAAAGGTAGAAGAGATCACAGGAGTCTCGGTATCAAAGCTTCTTGAAGCAGCGCGCATAATCGGTACAACGCCAAGTCTGTTGTCTACAGCCTTGCAGGGAGTCTACCAGTCCAACCAAGCCACCACCAGTGCTTGTCAAATAAACAACATCAATCTTCTCCGCGGTCTTATTGGTAAGCCTGGTAGCGGCATACTCCAGATGAATGGGCAGCCTACTGCACAAAACAATCGGGAAGCTGGTTGCGACGGTGAGTTTCCAGGGTTCCGCAATCATCAGAATCAGGCACATTTCGACGAACTGGCTAAGCTCTGGAACCTGGACAAAATTCGCATTCCGCATTGGAACGAGCCGACTCATATCGAAAACATGCTCAAG
Organism: Periglandula ipomoeae IasaF13; assembly: GCA_000222875.2. NCBI lineage: Eukaryota > Fungi > Ascomycota > Sordariomycetes > Hypocreales > Clavicipitaceae > Periglandula > Periglandula ipomoeae. The sequence goes on from AFRD01000040.1 coordinate 88,701, forward strand.
TTCATGGAAAACGGTACAATCCGCATGGTCTGGGTCAGTGGGACAAATCCGCTCGTCAGCCTGCCCAACTTGCCGACAATCAGAGATATTTTCACGCAGCCAGAACTCTTTGTTGTGTGTCAAGACATATATCTGACCGAGACGGCAGCCGTTGCGGACGTCGTTCTGCCGGCGGCACAATGGGGAGAAAAGATAGGGTGCTTCACTAACGTTGATCGGACCGTACACCTTTCCCACAAGGCGGTTGAACCCCCTGGAGAAGCGAAGTCTGATCTTGAAATATTCTTGGACTACGCTCGCAGGATGGGGTTCAAGGACAAGGACAACCAAGATTTGTTGCCCTGGAAGTCGTCAGAGGTTTTCAATGCCTGGAAACGGGTTTCAGAGGGCAGACCATGCGACTACAGCGGTATGTCATATGACTTGTTAACAGGAGGCTCTGGTGTTCAGTGGCCCTGTAATAGCCAGTATCCGCAAGGAAAAGAACGACTTTTCGAGGATGGTGTCTTTTTCACCGACATGGAATACTGCGAGAGCTTTGGTCATGACCTGGAGACGGGAGCTCCATACTCTGCACAATATTATAAGCAGCTCAATCCTGCAGGTCGAGCTATTCTCAAGGCATGCCACTACTTGCCCAGTTATGAGATGCCCTCCGATGAGTATCCGCTCCGACTCTCAACAGGTCGAAACGTCTACCACTTTCATACCAGGACGAAGACGGGAAGAACTGCCCTCCAAGATTCTTGTCCAGAGCCTTTCATCAAGATCTCTGAGAAGGACGCGGAAAAGTATGACATAAAGGATGGTGACATGGTGGTTGTCAAGTCAAGAAGAGGCGAGGTTGAGCTGAGGTTGGCAAGATTTCCCAAGGTCAGGTCTTTATTCCATTCCACTTTGGATACTGGGACTCCAAGGATGGCAGAGCGCGGGCTGCTAATGAACTTACAATCGGTATGCATTCACCCCATTGGCAGACTATGTTTTCATCTTCAGTGTACTAACCTCATTACCCCTTTCGCCAGCCGAGTGGGATCCAATCTCCAAGCAACCAACCTTCAAATCGGGATCAGTCAACATCTCAAAGGCTCCCAAAGCAGACCAGTCAAAACAAGGCGCAGCGTCCGTGATTGCAAAGGAGAAGCAAACCGAAGCAGTGCGCGCCGCAGGTGCCAAAGACGCCATCAAATCAACCGTCACCAACCATGATCTTACTCATCGCAAGCGGCACCTTGAACTCTGGCTGGGTGAGACGTACGAAGGAATAGATCTGCTCGACGAGATCCTGGGCCACCTATTACCAAAAGTCGTGTCCGACTCGGATGCCCATTCCGGTATCAGATTTCTTCATCTAATCTGCCAGCGCGTGGCCAAGCGACTCAAGCCACAGATTGACAAGTTCGGAGAAGAACAAGAGCTTGGACGGAAACACGCAGCGCATTTCCTTCATCAGGCGCTCTTCTCAACAATGGACGGTGATGAGAATGGGCAACACGGACCGTTGGAGGTACTTGTTGTTCTGCGGGGTCTACAAGCATTCATATCGCACCTTGACGGCTGCCTGACTGCTCTGAACCCGGTGAGCCAAGCGTGTTGGGATGAGGAGTTTTTTTAGGCTATTAAGTTCTCGGCTAGTGAACTGAGCAGAATGCAACAGTGGGTGAAACATCATATTCAGACTCGGGCACCACAGACGCTGCTGGTGCCTCATTTGAAGCTGTAGTTTGGTGTGCGGTGATAGTGCAGCAGGTTCTTACGTGACTTTCCTGTCTTGAATTAACAGCCGCTTCTTTGTCTAGGTAGTTTCAGTTCTATGACGTATTGATGACCCATCAGGGCCACTAAGACCATATCTCATCTCATACACTCTTTATTACTCAGTAGACTTCTTTATGTACAATCGACGTAAATTGCACGCCTATATGGTGCACAGTGTACACTGAGACAGGCAGAGTCACTGGTAGCAACTTTGCAATATGAGCTCGACATCATTGAAACCCCTTCTCCTGGCTGGCGGCAAGGCTACAAGAATGGGCGAGCCAAAACATCTGTTGCCCATGACCAACAGCGAAACCCTTCTCCAACACTCCTTCAATTTACTCCGTCAAGCATGTCCCTCGTCAGAAAAAGTCTACATCTCTCTAGCGCACGATTCACACATCGGAACCTTCATGAGCAGTGCACAAGACGCTGCGGAAATAATATATGATTCAGACCGAAATGACAGTTCAGAATCAGCAGGACCGGCTGTCGGCCTCGTTGCTGCCTATCGGACGCATCCAGATGCCACATGGTTGGTAGTTGCGTGCGACTACCCATTACTGACGACCGAGGCACTGAGATATCTTTGACAAAAATACTCTCCGCCAGTGACTTGTTTCAGAAACAAGGACGGATATTGTGAGCCGCTCGTGGGCATATGGAGCCCTCCGGCTCTTGAAACGTTGCAAGCTGCGATGACGAATGGCAATCACAGCCCGGCGGCTGTTGTGAGGAACCGGAATGGGGTGACTGTATCTCCGCCTACTGGCTGCGAGGATTGGTTGTTCAATGTAAATACCAAGGAGGAGTGGCATCAAGCTTTGGAAATGCTCGAATGCCGAGCGGATAATGAGACAAGAGGCCGGATATGACGAGAGAAGTATTTGTTACCACTGCACGCTTCAATCCGATCCATTCGACGTTGACATATTGTAGCAGTCAACAACTTGGCCTTCCTTCACATTTTGACCACCACGTACGTGCACCCAGCAGTTCGCTTCGATAAACGGCGCCATCTTGGCTGGACTGACCCTGTCGCAAACTTCGACCATGTTCAGTCCGGTACAGTCAATGGTGACACGTCCAGGGACAAAATAATCATTGTTCTGTTTCTCGGCGAAAACAACTTGTTTTGATGCATGGTTCGCGTGCCCATTTGTCTTTGAGCCAGTGGCTTCAGCCCGTATCGGCTTCTCGGTATCTCTTCCCAAGAATCACCGCAGGTACGGTACAACCAAGAATCTAAAGCATGCAGACGCAGCACCAGGATTACCAGGGAGTCCAAAGAAGGCAACTGATTCTCCGCCCTGCTGGCGAGGTAATGATGCGAATAGTGCTGGGTGCCCAGGACGAATATTTAGACCATGAAATACTATATTTGCATGTAATGACTCCAGAGAGTCCCGAACGAAGTCGAATTTGCCTGCAGATACGGCACCCGTGGTGAGTAGTACATCAAAGTTGCCAGATTCAGCAGCTTGGCGGAATTCCTGTCTCTGATGGTCAGGTCGATCATCTAGGTAGCCAAGAAAAGTAGCTTCGGCGCCAAATTCGCGACATGCAGCTGTTAAATACGGGCTATTGACATCTGTTGCGGATGTGCATGTCTCTGAGACGAATTCATGACCCGTCGACCAGATTCCAATTCGGGGTCTGGCGACAACTTGAATACTGTAGACTCCTGCAGATATGAGCGGCAGGATGTGAGAAGATGATATGCGCTGTCCAGGTTTGATGAGTAGTTTATTCGACGGTATATCTGTGCCAGCTATTCGACGATGGGCCATGTGTTGAACTGGTTTCGTGACAGTTACGAACCTTGTGTCCTTGCCAACGCCTCCGGCCTTGAAGGTGTTGATTGAGACGTCTTCAACCGGAATGCAAGAGTTCAGCTTGCCCAGCGAGCTGGCCTCGTCGGGAAATCGTCCTCCAGTCATTATTTCTAGGCAGATATTGTCGTCTGACCATGCTGAGTCCGAATACAAGGTGGGTGATTGGCCGGGAATGATTCCACCTGCTATCCTGAGTACCACGGGACAAGATGGTGATGCATTGGCTGTAACTGACGAATTCACAATGAAGCCGTCCATCGCGGAAGTGTCGTGTAAGGGAGTAGCATGAGAACTATGACGCGGCCCGGCCGCGATTCGTCCTACAGCATCTTTTGCAGGGATGTTCTCCAGATGATTTCGATCTGACAGAGCATTCCTAGCCGCGTCGGCTCTGTTATGTAGTACGTCGAGTGCGCCGCCGTATGATAAGCCCATGATTTTTATTCTACTTGGACTGGTGGCCCGATGTTGGAAAGTAAGACAAACAAAGAGCAGTACCCCTTAGAATCAAATAACGAGGTCACACATTGCTTTTCTTTCATCCACACAAGCAATGTCGGCGTTGAGTACTACCTTGTCACCATTTTCCTTGCTTTCAAAGTTCACTGCAAGGGCCGTCGTAGAGTCGCGGTATACAAGACGGTTGACGTCATAGGTTGTAATTGGCAGAGCATCGTGATGCACACTAGTAGTTCGAATGGGTAGAACTCAGCAGAATACCTTGATATATTAGCAAAAATAGTACATGGATAAAAGTGGAGGATCTATAGTCCCGCCTAGACAGCTACTTACATATTGTAAGATAGCAATCCCGGTAGTTGTATTTCTCGACATGCTGCTGGCACCTATGTACAATCAGCGCCGAATAAGATGCGATCTTGGGCACATATCTAAGTTGATTTTCTACTGCAATTAGGCCAGCTTCCCATACAAGCCCTTTCAATTCATTTAGTTATTTGGGGTTTTTTCTTCTTCCCTGACTAGGTGGTGTGGTCTATTTGCCTGACCCTAACCGCCGTTGGTGCTCTGATGTTAGTCGAGAATGGTTCTTCTCGTCGAGCGTCTCTTTCCGAACCTCAACCACGTGCTTAGATAACCAACTACGTAGTCCTTGGGGTCCAGTGTGACGGTTTGATTGGTGCTTTGCGCGTTCGGCATCTTGTTGGATTTGTTCACCACAGAAATGAAAACGGCTGTCTCCGGAGTCAGTACAGGTGACAAAGACGTCGCCAAAATTGCAACGCAAGTTTCCCGCAGTATGAATCATATTGGGTACGACAGCTGCGACAGTCTTGCTGAGTTGCTTGAAACCGCGGTTAGCAAAATAACCCCCGCATATGCAAGAGGGTTGAACGTCCAGCCAACCGTCTGCCGTGTGGACGAGGCCGCAAGGAGGGGGATTTCATTGTACGTGTGGCAGGCTAGAAGGTAAGTACTGTCCTCCAAAAACCTCAATATTTTCCCCGACGTGAAATCTGATAGTTAAGGAAACTTCAAGATTGTTAGCCAGAGGAGCTTTGGGGGCTTAGGAATTTGAGGAAGCCAAATTTGGCACGCTTACAGTATGAAGGCGTTTGGTGCTATTTTACACCGTATGCGCATCACACGCACCAAGCAATGGTGTATGTCTTGCTTTGATCAAGTCCTGCTAAGCAACTCAAGCTTTTGATTTGTTTTGCAACGCCAAGCATAGTCCCGTACGTACAACGGCTCGACTTCGCGTGGACCAAAATGCTCGTCTTCAGTTGTGGTAATGCTCGGCATATTCTCTGGCGTGAGCCCCTCGGAGGTACGTAAGACGATTACATCCGACGGTGCAAGAAGCGAAAGTTGGCGAATGTCGTCTGTCCCGACAGCCTCTCGTCGTGTTTATTGTAGATCAGGTTGGGAAGATCAAACCAGGTCTGCCATTCTGCCTCCGTTTCCTCTCCGTTTTTCTTCCGTTTCACAATTATTACACCAGTTCGCCCGGGACCCTCGCCATAAGAGCAGGGGGCGCACTAAACGCAATATGTCTCCAGCCACAGGGCGCTGACGGAAGCGTGGAAGCGTGGAAGCAGATCAATCGTCTCATCCCTCAAAGCACGGAACCACGCCACAATCGGCCATCCCATTCTTGTGGCCAAATCACAGCCCCAGTTCCCGGAAGCTCGGCATCTTAGGGCCCCAGATAGACCCCAGCCGCGACAGGACCCATGCCCGAAGTAGCTTGGGGGAGCATGGGTCTTTGTTGTCGTCAAGTGGCTGATGACATGTTTCGTAGTCAAAGGGTCTTTCGAAGACAGGAAGGAGTCGGGCCTGCAGGCGAAATGCAGTAGGGCTGTGCAGCGCGTTGATGGATCAATCAATCCACCAAGATCTTACAGCTTGTGCGCTCTCTCGGGGAACTACCGTGCAAATGGTCGTGGCGCCCCCACGACGAGTCGGGAGCTCATGAGTGCACTTGGTGATGATGTCTGTCCATAGTGCCTTTGATACACGGAGTCGAGGGCGCCACATAGCTTCGGCGCGTGGGACAATCTGTGGTGGAAAGCAGCCGAAGTTTGGGAGCTGAGCAGGAGCTGGGAAGGCGCTGGGCAGGGTCCAGGCCTGGAAGTCTCAGTGACTATTGATGGGGAATTGGACGTGAAAGAGGAAGGCGTGTTGATGGTTTGGCGATGTCAATTGCCTCGCAAATTGGGCATCATCCACATTTCATTGTTGCGGTGCTGTTCTCGATGCCATCATTCATCAATCTCGTGCTGCGAACTGCCTCCTATGGAAGCACAGCGCCCTACGACTCTCCCTCCGGACGACGATGGCAATCTCTCACCGTATTGTCGACCAGCGACGCGCTCCCTACAGAATCGCAATCTCTTGCCCCCCTGCCAGTAGCTGTGGGCTAGCTTGGCAGTAATGTCGGCCAGGGCCGTGCCACGACGGTCCCTCGCCCGCGCTGCAACCACGTACTGGGTACCTTCTCCATGCTCATGCTTGGGCATGGTGATGATGCTCATGAAGGCGAGTGAGCTTCACAAACTTTATTCCCGAGGGCCATATACCTAGGGTTCAGCAGTCCACAGAGGCGCGACCCAACAGAAGCCCAGCCTCGACACCCACCATCCGTCCGTCCATGTCGCTTTTGGGCCTGCAAGCCAGCGTCCCTCGTCCCCCATGATATATATGTCTGGTCTGGTGCTTCAATCCATCACGAGCACTCAGCCACCGCTCACGGCCGTTCGTCGCAGCCGACTCAGGGCCAAGCACCCTCACGCAAGCACCCTCACGCAAGCCAGGGCCTGATTAGCCGCTTGGAGGTAATCTGTGAAGAAGGGAGCCATTCAGCAATCTCGTGCAAAGATGCAGCCCACTGCAAGTGGAAAGGTGTGCCCCATGTAGGTCTGCAAGTCTGGTGCTGTGCCACTCGCTGTCGCCGCCTTTTTCGCTTGCACGTTGGAGTGTTGTTGAGACGAGTTGACGTCTCAGCTTCGCCAGCGCAGCCAAAGCCCAGCAGGCGACCAACAGGCGGCCAATCAGATCCCGAGCGCGCCAACATTGCCGCACTGTCGCATCCACCATCGAACATTGGAGCCCACTATTTTCGGTACTACGTAGGTACGCTACTCTCGACAAGTTCGGGCCATGGGGAACACGGAGCATCACCACCAGCGCTTCTACTTGCGGCCGGCCCTTGCAAGAAACTGTCTGGTCCGCGAGCGAGAGGTATGATGCACCTGCACGAGAGTCCTTTGGACCAGACTCGTCCGGAACACGCTGCACGTACTCCATACGGCCGTCTAAAGGCATGTTGCAGGCGCTTCGATGTTTCCTCGGGGCTCCGCTGTTTTTTTCCCCTCCCATTGTGAATCAGCATGCTCATGCTGTACGGAGTAATACACCCACTTCGCCCACTCACCCGCCCACTCCCTCAGAACAGACGTCTGGAAGCTCTCTCCAGTACAAAGTACCTTGTCCCCCTCCACCCCCCAAGCTTTCTTCTTTCCACAAACTCTTCCGTACCATTTTCCCTTCTACATATAATACCGACTGTCTGCTCCATTCGTTTGCGCTACCTCTCGTTGCTTTGCGCCGAGCCCTGAAACCACCTTGACCTCTTTGCCATCGCCGCGAAGAACAAACAAATAGCTTCATACAATGTCCAGCCAAGACTACTACCAGGGTCACCAGCAGGGCGGCTACCCTCAGCACCCCCAGCCTGTAAGCCCGAGCTTCTAACAACCTGCACGATTTGCCAGAACGAGATTTCGCATTCTCGTGTGCCATGACAGAAAAGCTAACATGTCGGTATTCAGAGCTATGGCCCTCCCCAGGGACAGTATGGAGGACCACCTCAGGGCCAGTACTACCCTCAGCAGCAGCAGCCCATGCAGTACCAGCAGGCTCCTCCTCCCCAGGAGTCTCGCGGTAAGAAGGGCGGCAGCAACAACTGTCTGATTGCCTGTCTTGCAGCTATCTGCTGTTGCTGTGCCGTCGAAGAAGGATGCGAGTGCTGGTAAGTTTCTTCCCGCCCATGCTTTCGTAACTTCCCCCAAGCAATGCCCACACCAGATGACGAGTCACGTCCGACTATGCATATTGCCAAGAGGCGAAATTGGATACCCAAGACACCTCGCAGCATGAATCCACTATCTACCAACCCTCTCTGCTCACTGCCCCTTCAATGACCATGAGCTTCGTAAGCTAACTTGCGCGTGACAGCATCGACTGCTGCGAATGCCTCCTGTAAGCGCACGCAACCAACTCCAGATACCCCCATGATTTAAGCCTCCCCGGCATAACAGGGGCCTACATCACAATCCAACACTCGATCTCCTCCCGAAATTGGCCGGAGCCAGTCGACATGACGATATCTATCCTATTTCCCTCAAGGGACAGGAAACCGCTCAGAAATGAAGAACATTCTTTCCTGGCATTCAAATCCCATATATTCCCCTTCTTGGAAATCCCAAGAAACTCTATGTGGCTCAGTCAGTTTAAGTATAGCTGGATTCTCATCTGAGCCGCGTCTCTCTTTGTCAGGCGTTTCCCCTTTGTATCTGCTTCTTTTGTTGCAAGCTCGGGCTGTATTGGTTCTGGAAAACGGGCTTTCAGATGCGCTTTGAAGCTACTTTTTTTTCGTTTTTTAGGATAGGCTTTTCGCAATAGAAGGTGGTTGTTGATTGTGACCACATCTGTGGCTCCACTGACATGAAGCTTTGATGTGATTTCGAATGCTGGAAGCATAGCATGACATGATCCTACTCATAGGACATATGGACGCACTCCAGTATACTAGTACCTAATGATATCACTAGCAGCAACAAGGGTCCACGTATCGTTATGATCAATTGTTAATGCCTACTCCACGCCCGGCTTACACCTCAAGCAGTGCGGAAAACAAGTACTAGACTCTTTGCACGCCCAACAGGCCATTCCCAGCACAAATCAAGCAGGATCTTCCGAACCATCGCCTACACCACGAGACCAAGTTTTTAAGAATCCAGCTGCACGTAGTTGGACGGGAACAGACCGGCCTGTCCATTGAAATGGCCAAACCACCAATCCTCGTCCGGGAATTCGAGATTCGTGATCTTCGCGTCTTCCGGGAACGACAGTTCTGTGGTATTTGCGTTAGTGGCCCAACCGTCTTCGATAGAAATGTCAAGTATTCTGGTATCAGTCTTTCTTCACATACCGTTATCTTCGGCAGCCTCGTAGTCATACAAGGCCGTAGCAGTTGGTCCTGCGGCTGCTGGAGCCGCCGCTGGCGCAGGAGCGCTTGGGACACTTCGAGCAGCAGGCTCGGGTGCTGAGGGCACAGGCGCTGCCTTAGTTTGCTCCTCCTCGACTACCTCTACATAATTGCTGGGGAATAAACCACTCTCGCCCAAGTGATTCGTGCCCATCCACCAATCCTCGTCCACCATATCAATATTGGTGATGTATTGACCCTCAACCAAGTCGATCTCATTGCCCTCTGCCTTTTCGTAGTCGTACATGACCACAGCTCGGTGGCCGCCAGCCGCGCCATGCCCTGAGGCGTCATGCTCTGGTTCAGGTTCAGGCTCAGGTTCAGGGGCTTTAGCAGCGGCAGGCACGGGTGGTTCTGGCTCTTGTACTGGCAAGGGGGGTGGGAGGTTTCGTCGTACTGGCTCCGGCTCCGGCTCGGGGGCGCGAGGTACAGGGGCGGCTACACGAATAGGTGAAGGCTCTCGCTGTTCGGCCGTCGTTTGATAAGCAGACGGGTCGGCCTCTTCCTCCTCCTCATCGGCTGGAGGTCTGCTTGGGAGTCCGGGGAGAGCAAAGCCGCCGGATGGGCGAGAGTTATCAGGAACGGGTGGCGGAGGGGCAGAATCTTCCTCATGATGTCTTGCGGCGGACGGTGATGGGGCTGAGCCGATGAGGGACGCATCCTTGAATCGATCTCGTAGAGCTGATACTCCAGCAGCGCTGTCTTCCTCGCCCGCGGCTCCCCTGGGAGCCTCTCCAGTATTCTGCTGCGACTGAGCATCTGCAGGACTGTCGCGTGAATAGCCTGGAGCTTGCACTGCCCATGACTTTCTAGAGTAGCCGCTCTTCCAACCTTCTCCTCCACTCTTCTGAGCTGTGACAGGCGCGGTTGTCCCAGAGAAAGATGTGCTTCCCACATCCGAGCCCTTCTCGCGGGCTTTCTTCTCAGCCCAAAGCTGCGCAGGAGTCTTGCCACCTTGATCTGCGAAAGTTCGGCTTGCAGCACCAACGGGAGGAGCAGCAGGCGCGGCCGGACCGCCGAAGCCCAGTCCACCAGGCGTTGGAGCTTTCGTTCCAGTAAATGTCGAGCCACCACCAAACTTATTGCTGACTTTTGGTTTAGGCATGGATGTAATTCGCTCCGACTGGGCTGGCTGAGAAAAGGCGGCAGCCCTTTCAGCTAGGGGCTTGGGCTCCGAAGCCTCCTCTTCCTCTCTAGCCTCGCTTGGCTTTTGCGCTCTGGCCTTGATAGCAGCAATATCGACTTTTCCGACGGGCTCATACGCTCCCTTTACAGGTGTAGGTCGGTCATCGCCCTTATTCTGTGCAGCAGCTCGAATTGCAGCAATGTCCACCTTGCCGACCGGTTGATATCCTCCGCGCACTACGTCGCTCGGTTCGTTGGCTTGGCGATTTCCTGCATCAAATCTTGAAGGCTCTGGCTTTTGTTTGGTGAGATCCGCCATGTTGACCTTTGTAGGCTTATATGCGGATTCCACCTTTTCGATCTGCGTTCTGGTAACTGGCGGCGCGTCAGAACCCCATCCATCGCTGTCCACCGTCTCATCTCGTCGAGAACGTGCAGCAACAAGGGGGTCAAATGCCCTTCCAGAGCTGGAAGCCGTGGGGGTAAAAACAGGCTTAGACTTGATAGGAGGAGGTGCTGCGCGAGTCACACCTTCGGATCCTCCAGCGGAGTATTTTGCACCAGAGGCATCAGAAACTTTCTGCATGATCGCTGCTGGCTCGAGATCGCTATCGGAGCGGGCGGTGATTTGAACATGGTAGCCGTGTAGAACCTTGGCTACAGCAGCAGTGTGGCCGGTGAAGTATCCCTTGGTGCGCTCAGGAACACCACCACCACACCACGCAATTAGCACATTCTTGGGCAAGGCAGTGTTAGGGTCCTTCACTTTAACGAAGGAGAACTGAATTCGGCCCTCATTGAAGTCCTCGATCAAATCGGCTAGTTCGCCGTCTGCATTTGTCTCTCACGTCAGCAACCATGTACAGTGAAGAGGCATAGATGAATTAGGACAAATTCTCGTACCGCCAGTGCTCTCAACCTTGAGAATGCTCTCTTTCGAACCGCTGTCCTGAAAGGCGTTCATCAACGGAGCCTGAACTGAAAATAGCGCCCATTGCGCATGTGTTGCGGAGCCGGAGGACGGTGGTGGTCCATTGACAACACCGCTGTAGCTACTTTTTATAGACGGTCCATTGATGGACAAGTTTAACGAGGCCATGGTAGTAGTACGGCTGAAGCCGACGCTGAGGTTGGTAGTTGTCGGCGGTTGTCAAGAGAGACAATGACGTCGCTGAAGAATTAATCAGACAACGCAGCTCGTGGCTCTCTCGGATGCGGGGGCCGATTCGGTCAGACCAATGTTTGCAGCAAAGCTAATCGAGGTGTCGAGAGCGGCGAAGAGTAGAGTGAATGAAAAGCCAAGGGAATGGATCCGTACCGAAACTACGTGATGTGTGCGGCAGATGACAGAAGAAGACGGAGCAGGAAGACGGAGCTTCGTGATGGAGAGGTTATGAGCTGGAAAGCTGAGCTCGGGGTTGGCGAGGTTGACGTTGACGTTGCTTGCTTGGGCTTGTCAGGCGGGGCGGGGCAGGGCGAGCAAATGGGCGGCTGGCGTCCTATGCTTGGCTTGCTTGCTGGGACCTGAGCAAAGAACAACGTCGAAGTGCTGACGCACGCTTGGCTTTGCTTGATCCAGGGGCTCAGTCCAGCGCTTCCGGGACAAGACATCAAAGACGATTCGACAATTCATACCAGACGCGCCTCCATAGTAGGCTGTGTACCCAGGCAGGAGTTGGCGGGGCGTCTTGCCTTTTTTCGCTGCCACGTCGAGCGCATCGCCCAGCACTGAGCATCACCTTGATCTCCATTCCCTTCAGTTGACCTGCCTTGCACTTTGTCTGCCAGTTCTATCGCTGAGGTTGGGACAGAGACACGCACATCCGGTGGGTTGGCGTGAATAGAGCTCACGTGTATGCACAGTAGAGCCATCTAATCAATCAATCATTCCAAGCCAGTAGAAGGCCTATGAGAAGCTGACCGGATCCTTCCTTGCTGCTTACATGCTTCCTTCCACGGCTGGCTCTGTGCCAAACGCCAGCATGCAGCAGGTGCAATCCAGTCCAAGCCATCCAGGTCGTTGCTGCTTAGTTGCCTAGAACGGCCGCACCGTCTGGCGCACATCGACTTTTGGCCCGGCTGTCCAATGCGAGCCACTCAAAATGACGCAAGGCTGTCCAACCATGAGTCTGCCCCTCCCTCTGATATCTTCGCTTTGCGTCCCCGACGTTCGGGTGCTTCCACGCCCAAAAAGTTGCCCCGCCAAACTTCAAATCTTCCCACGACAGTCTATTTCTATCGCAGATCAATCTCGACCTCGCCGTGACCGACCTCGTCGCACGTGTTCATCAGTTCTACAGCAGCCACCTACTTGGTTGCGACATTCACCATGTCGACCATCACCGAAATCACAACGCCCGCGCAATGGGAGAAGACTCTGGGCTCTCTCCCACCGTCTACCCTGCTCGTGGTTTCGTTCCACGCTCCCTGGGCAGCTCCATGCGCCCAGATGGCTACGGTTCTATCAACGTTGGCCGCAGAATATCCCGTCACGGAGCCCTTGAGCACGAAGTGGGTATCGATAAATGCCGAAGAACTAAGCGACATCAGCGAGACCTACAACGTCACTGCCGTTCCATTCCTCGTCCTCATCCGAAACGGCCAGGTTATCGAGACTGTCAGCGGTAGCAGCGCCGTCAAAGTTAGGAATGCTATCGAGACACATGCTCAGAAGGAAGGGTCCGCATCAGCTGCTACTGCCAATGGCACCGAACAGACCAATGCGCCAGCCAAGGCCGACGAAACCAGCGTCGACCCAGAGAAGCAGAAAGAAGAACTATTCAAGCGTCTTGGTGATCTCGTCAAAGCAACACCAGTCATGTTGTTCATGAAGGGAACGCCCAGTTCACCACAGTGCGGCTTCTCAAGGCAGATGGTTGGCCTTCTTAGGGAAAACTCGGTCAAATATGGCTTCTTCAACATCTTGGCGGATGACGAAGTTCGTCAAGGTTTGAAGGAGTTTGCTGAGTGGCCGACTTACCCTCAGTTGTGGATGGACGGAGAACTCGTCGGCGGTTTAGATATTGTAAGTCATATTTCTCTTTTCAGTCCTTTGTAGCGGTCTTGTCCACGTGCTTACAACCATGTTAGATCAAGGAAGAACTAGGGAACAATGAGGACTTCTTCAAGGCCTACAGCGTGGGCGGTACCGCTGATGCCGCTGCTTGAAGTAGTCACGAAGAAATGAACGACATGTGTCATGGAGTACTTTTGATATGACGATTTCCAGGTAAACGTAACACAAGTATTACAGTCATATCTGTCTTGTGTGGAAGTCAAGAAATGCGAAGTCTGAGAGCGGCGACATGAAGTCCCTGCCGATGGCTTGTGGTGCAGAATTTGGGCGGGGAGGGGAGAGGTATGTGGTGACAACGGCAGTTCAAGTTGGGCTTGAGGGATGATGTTGTGATGGCTTATTTGGACAATTTACCAAAATGCAGTTCTCAGACCGACAGCTGGTGGTGAAACGAGACGGAAAGCCAATGCTCACCGTGGATTGCCAGCCAATGAACACTTCTAATGACCAAAAATTATAATATCGACTTGTCCTATTGAGCTGCAATCGTGATTTGACCACCTGCCTCTAATATTACAAGAGGCCTATAAAGTCCCCAGCTGAAATCAAGATGCGCGGAGTGGTTGATGGCCAATTAGCGTGCGCTACCGGAATAAGGTCATCGACCTCGGGGATAGTGAAGCGAACGGTCACAGGGTCCGGTGGGGGCAAAACCGCTTGCTTCCTTCCCATGACGGCCGAATGAGTCGATTACTCGCACGTCGGCACGCAGACCCTCTCTTCCTCAAGCAAGCAGGCAAGCAAAACAAAAAAGGGCTATTTCAACGGCTGACAAATAGGCGGTAGTATTCGCCCCTCTTTTAGCCCCAAGTCCCAAGTGTGTTCCTTGCTGGCGCTACGCAGTCGTGCCCGTCTTTATCTCCATGATTCCCAAATGTGGCGCCGCTGTGAGTCGCAGCATTGATCTGCCGCTACTGAGACCTTCCACGTACCCCGTCACAGCCTTGTGAAAATTGGTTCGAGGCGCGATTGGACGGTCAATCGTGTCTCGATGCTGCGAGAGCCACTTTCTTTGCCGTGAGTCTGGCTTATTTCTGATTTGAGGAGATGATGAAAACAGTAGCCTTGAAGGAAAGGCGGGATGCGCAGGAGCAATGTTGGTGGCGCAGGGTCAGAAGAGTTGGCTATTGTAATATACCAACATCGACCACTTACATGGCAGTGGGATAATGGTTCACTTGAGCACAGCCAGCTCTAGATGTTGGGGCATTTTAAGATTTCTGTTTCAACCATCATTGCATGAAGCTCGTCAGGCTCAGAATGAGGAAGAAAATGTGTTTCACATGGATTTCCAGGATGCTCAGCGCTGGACAACAGGCAACGGGATAATAGCCATGGAATCGAGCGTCTCTGTTTTATCGATCACAAGCGGTTGATGGCTGCCTTCGGGGTTTGATATGGGTGTCGCAGCGTGGACTAACCAAGGGCAAGACAAGCAAGCCATCGACGCCAGGCGGCGACCCGGGCGACCCGCTTGGCCCGTCAAATCCGAACCCCAGCTGCAGAGTAATACCAGAGGAGAGGAGCCAGACTAATACCCTAATACCACATGCAGACTTCGCAGACTGAGTTTTTTTGCCGCCTCCTCTCCTCATCCTCCTCCTCCAGACGGGTGTCCCACTTACACCAGCTCGGCGCTTCATCGAGCTGTCACCTGCTGACAGTCCAGTAGGGCCAGCATTGGCCCCATCAACAGCCAATGAAAGTTGCCGCACGCAGGGTGCTCCTGCTCCAGTTTTTCATGCAAGGTTAGTGCCATGACTATTCTGGCCAGTGCCAGTGTCCGCAACAGTGACTGCGCCAGTGAGCACCAACAATCAATGGTCTGTGCAGCTGCAGCTGGACTGGGGCCGCCTCGTCGTAATAAAATCAAGCTGACGTCTTCTCATCCAAGCCCTTGATGCTTATTCCTCCCTCCCCTTCCTCTTGTCCCGCTCCTTGCTGCGCTTCTTGATCGACCCGGTCAAGTTCCTCGGCTCGTTTTTTCATTTACATTCCTCTTCTTCGCAGAGCTGGCCGGCTGCGCAATAGCGTGCAATTGGATCATCGCTCGTCCCTCATCCATCGAGCAGAGTGCTAATACTGGAGCTCCACCCAGCGACACTCATCCCACCTTCAACCTTCAACCTGCCTTCTCGACCTGACCCGGCCTGGACTTTTGACTTTCTTTCCACTTCAATTATTGCATCGTGGTGAAAATATCATCGCCAATCCAGCTGACGACTCGACCGCTCGGCTTACCTGCTTCTGCTTGTTTCCTGCGACACTGCAACGTTTTGCTTCCCGACTTTAAACGGATTCGTTACCTCGTACCAGGTGTGCGCTTTACAGCCAGCGGCAGGCGCGAAACGGGTTGAAACTGTTCTCGACTTGCTGGACGAGGAAAGTTCGAAAAGTTGAGAACACAAGTGTGTGCTTCTTCGAGATTCGAGTAGTGTGACGATTGACTCTCTTGTGATACATCCAACTGCAGCTTGCTTGGAATCTCATTGGGTGCACATACTTAACCCCGTCGGCGCTCTCATAAACACGACAACTTGTTTGCGATATCGAATTAGCTTCTCGAAGCAATAGGCCCATCTCTGTTAACGCACCGAAGATACCTCAAGGCTCTTTGCGAATTTTAAGCCGAATATCTTGGCATTTGTTGGAGTGGAAGACCCAACCTAGTGACGGTCGAAGGCTTCCGCGGGCTCTGCGGCCTTAAGTCCGAAGCAACATTTTAAGACCTTTGCGCTTCCTTCAACACCGCACCTGTACTCTGAAAACATCAACAGCCATGACGCCAACACCTCCGTCAACAAATTCATCAACCGGCGGCCGCTCACCCGAGGAGCAATTCCGTGTTGCTCGCAAGCGCAATCGAGTGCCCCTGAGCTGTTACCCCTGCAGAACGAGAAAGTAAGTGCCAGACCACACCTAAGACTTTCAGAGGAATCAGCGGCTAACGAATGCTTGTAGGCTGTAAGTTTATGCTATCCGGAGATGATTGAACGATGGCCGTTACTAACCCCCACTCACAGAAAATGTGATCGAAACCATCCTTGCAGCAATTGCACCAAGCGTGAGGGCATGGATACGACTGCCTGTTCCTATGCAGCCCCTGCCTCTCGCAAGAAGAGCCAGAACCAAGGTGAATCCAGTCCCGACGACATGCAAAATAGGATAGACCGACTTGAGGGGCTGGTTTTATCCTTGATGCACAATGGCGCGAATATTGACACAAACGGTGCACGGAACAGCATTTCTACGTCGCAATCCGTTACGGACAGCGGCTCCTCGGCAGCTCGGCAACCTCGTGAAGAGGAGGCAGTCATGGCTGACGACGAGAGCGATGTGGATGATCACCTTGCCAAATCCATCGGTGTCCTCAAGGTTGATGCCGATAAGGGCAAGTCCATGTACATTGGTCAGGAACATTGGCATCTGATCCTATCCGACATTGCCGAAGTCAAGAATTTTTTCACAAGTCATAAGAAAGAGTTAGAGACAAGCTACGAGAGAATGCGCTCGTCCAAGCCCGCCACAGCGAGGGAAGGGCCAACGCTCCTGCTTGGAGCAACACCTGCTTCTGAGGTAGAGCTCAGGTCAGAGCTGCCACATAAATCTAGTGTGCTGGCGCTTTGTAGTCGATACTTTAACTCCATGGACAATGCCGTGAGCATCATTCACGGGCCGACCTTTTTGCAGCAGCTTCGAGACCATTTGCAGGACCCATCAAAAACACCGATCATGTGGCTAGGGCTACTGTACTCGGTACTGACTCTCGCCATGGTGAGTTACCACAAAGTTGGGGATGAGCCCGCGGAGTGGCGAGGTCGAACGTTGGAATTGGCGGCCCAGTATCGGCTGCGGACCGTTCAATGCCTGATCAAAGCTGACTACACGAAGCCGGTAGAGTACACTGTGGAAACCATGTTACTCTACGTTTTTGGCGAATATTCAGCAAGATGGGATGCGGACTTTGGGTTGTGGATGATTGTATTCTTGATCATCCGAATCGCCTTTCGAATGGGCTATCACAGAGATGCCAAGTGGTTTCCATCTCTGACACCATATCAAGCGGTATGTACAAACTTGAAGTTAGACCTTTCATGTGAAATCGCAACTGCTAACATTTTGCTCAGGAGATGAGGCGGAGAACATGGGCATTGGTCCGAATGGCGGATGTCGTGTTCTCTCACCAAGTATCATTACCCAACATGGTCTACGATCATGACTGTGATACACAGCTGCCCAACAATATCTATGACGACGAATTCAATCCCAATAGCAAGCAGTTGCCGCCGTCACGACCGTTTACGGAAGCAACTCCGGTTTCATACATGATAGCCAAGGCGAGGCTCTGCATTGAGCTGGGCAATATCCTCCAGGCCACGAACCGGGTGGACAAGGCAGTTCCGTACGATGAAATTATTCGATGCGACGCTAAAGTTCGGCAAATAATGCAAGAGCTGCCGCCACATTTGAAGCTTGGCTCTCTTGCTGGTTCGCGGGATCCAGTCACGCTCATAATAGCCAGGTTCAACATCGACATTCTATCGCAAAAGATCATGTGTCTTTTGCATCGAAAGTATTTGTGCAAAGCGCGGCAAAATCCAAGATATGCGCATTCGAGACGAAGTGCTATCGAGGCGTCTCTTCAGGCCATGGATCACTTACAGACCCTTCATCGCGAGTCTCAGAGCAATGGCCGGCTGTCGAGTGTCGGCTGGTACGTGAAGTCCATCGCGACCAAAGAGTTCGTTCTGCCAGCTATGCTTATCGTACTGGACCTTCACTATGACAACATGGCGAGCGAAAGTGGTCTATCCGAGGATTCAGAGGGAGCCTTCCGGTGGTCGCCGGAGCAGCGGGCCAAAATGATTAGCTCGCTGGAAGATGCAGCAATCATCTGGAAGAGCCTTGCGGAAGGGTCCATGGAGGCATACAAAGGCGCCAAAACAGTTGAGATTATGCTTCAAAAGCTGAAAGAACCAACGGAGAAGTCGAACGGATCTGGTGCGCAACCTGAGGTCCTCTCCTCGCTTGCCAACAGCACAGCCGTGGATCCGATGATGCCACCTCTGGGCCCGGCCACAATGTCTTCAGACAGCCTGCCCGATTTCAGCACCGGTCTAAACCCGTTCACAAACACCAACAGCAGTGCGTTCATGGGCATGGAATTCAGCCTTCCTGCACCGACACTGGGCGAATTTCCTGTGGACGGTGGAATGAATCCTCTAGGACCCCAGTCACCGATGTCCATGTTCACCAATATCGGTGCGGCATCTACAACCGGGCCTGACTTGGGCACGAACTTCGATTGGGTATGTTGAGCTGTGTTTATTTTGTTCTTGAGGTCTTGCAATCTGACTGACATCGCGTATAGGGTGCTTTTGAAAATTACGCGCAGATGGCCAACTGGGGCGCAGACCAAAGTTTCCAGATTTACGGCGGAGGAGGGGACACGAACGACCAGGAGAACAACATGATGAACACGCAGTAGCGGTAAAAGGAGTCTTTATCTAGGTGTGAAATTCTATCACTTTTGTGTAAGAGATAGCTGCAGTTGTAATTTTAGCGGTGAAAGAGCAAGTGAACGGGACTGGTGGACAAAATCCAATATTTACCGGGATGGGACGCACGCACACGCATGCACTCGGCGTTCATCAATAAAGTTTAAGCTCCTCTCCAACTCACATTGTCTGTGCCCCTTTTTTCCCCAGTACAGTACGTGCGGCCTCAATTGCAATACTGTACACCAGTTTGGCCGTATTATCACTGCATGGTTTCCCGCGACCAAAAGTGCCGCTTGGAGTGAGGCTGGCTTGATGTTACTGAACTATTATTACGGCTTGTGCCACAATTCGCAAATTGGCATTCCCGTATGGATGAAATCCCACGTAATCTTGAGCTGCCAGGGTCTACCGACATGGGTAGGAATAAAAAGCAATTCATCATAATTTTGATACGGCGCCACAACGCATGTCTGTACATAGACTTACACCGACGCCGGAAGAGCACCGACTGATCATCTGATGCAATTTATGTGAGACTTGTCCCTCGGAAGCGTCGCGGATTCTTCTGCAACAAATACTTTTGTGAAGACTGTCGTCTTTTCTCTTTTTCATCTTTCTATTCTTCTTGCTCTTCACAGCACGTCTTTATTTTTCTTTGCGCGCACTGTCCAGTACTTCATTTATAAGTATACCGCGCGCCACTTTTTGAAGTCCGCGTCTTGATAACGCAATGCTCGCTGGTCTGTAAATAAATGAGAACATCTACACCAAACTTTTTTTTTTGACGCGCATCGAGGTCTGTCAACATCTGACTCGACTTGCTCGATTGGGATTCTCACCAAAATGATAGCCGCTGGGCAATCGCATCCTCGTGATGCGCAAAGCCCCAGATCACGCGCTGTCAACAACCGACGCGCTCTGCGGGCCGACGGGAAGCTCTGTGGTCGGGATTGCCGTTGCAGAACGGAGAACGGGAACGAAAACGGAGGATTCGCACCCGAAATTGGCGCGATTCCTCAATTTCCATCTGTAGAAACCGTGCCGGCAGCAGAGGCCAAGGGAGTACCGAGGAAAAAGTTCAAAAACGAGGACGAACATGGCAACGGAACCGTTCCGAACCTCAGTGCTATTCCTCGGTTTTCCGCTGTAGTACCAGCAAGGGTCAAGGAAACGCAAACACCAAAGTGGGATGACGAAGATGAAGAAGCTGCGCGGGGTGTCAGTACGAGCCCGCAGTTTCGCTATTATGTGGCACCAACTGTGCCAGCAGCAGAGGTGTAGTATAGTCTCCATGTCTTACCAACCCTACCTAAATACCTAGGTATCTAAGTAGATACCCAAAGGACAAAGGCACAGGCACAGGCACTCGCCAATATTCGAAGGCCACCGCCGCTGAAGAGGAAACGTTTGCTAATGCTAAGTAGGAGCTCCAATTTGGGGTATTACGAAGAATGATGTGCAAGTACGCAGACGAAATCACGCAAAGCAAATGGGCAAACGGCCAGAACATCAACAAGCTCAACGTCGCAAAATTCGCCTCGGATGTCCTGCTTTACGTCAAGAGGCGCTGCTGCGAAGAATTGGCCGCGAACCCGCGTAAATACCGAGGAACACTACGGTTGACGTATGAAAATATGACTTTCATATACAAGCAGAAGGTCTATCGACATACTCGCAACTTCGGGGACAGGCTCTTCGCGTGTAGCGGCTGTGCGAGGAGGGACAAGACGTACGATTTGTACAGCCTGGCACACCACTATGCGGTCAAGCACAATGGGGGAAGGGGCATTGGTGAATCCAAGTACACCGAGCCATGGCCGGAACAACCGATCTGGGCCTGGGCGGTAGAGATGGCGCAGCTGGAAATACCAACAGTTCACGTTGGCGACGAACGCAAGCCCTTTGAGTCTCCCATCACCCAGCATTTCGACAAGCTGGCCCTCATCGCGCAGGCCGCCAGGGGCGTGTTCGACAAGCTCGCTCCCGTGAAGCACCTCGTGGGCCCTGTCAAGGCGTACACCATCATGCACCACGACGCGCAATCATTCCACGACGCGTACGGCGAGACGCTCACCTTGTCCATCTTCATGGACGCCCTCAGCCATCACCCTCGCGCACACGCGGTCTGCGACCTCTATCACCTTTCTTGCAAGATCTGCAGGACCGCCAAGTCTGGCCGCCACGACAGCGGGGATTATTACAAGCTTTTGCCGCTGATGATGCATTATAAAGAAGAGCACTGCCGTCAGGGCCCATCTTCAGCGGAGGGACGTGAGTGGTTCACTGATATGATTTGGCTGCCGGCCACGGCTGCGATTGAGAAGCTGCCTCAGATCCTGGTAGAGCATCCAGATGCGTACAATACCGTGCGTGATGTTTTCCGCTTCGCATTCGACCTTGTCCCCGCAGTCTGAGGATGAGGATGAGGATGATGAGGACGATGATGCCAGCACAACCAGTGAGGTCGAAGAAGAGCAAGACCTAGCCCAAGGCTTGTCACGCCTGTCGCTAGGTTTAGAGCAGACTGAGCCAGATGCAAATGGCTTGGATCACACCGGGCAACCCTATGACGAGGATGACTCCGATTCCTCAAACTGGGAATCTGAGGATGAGGCTCCGCCCAGATCAAGATGCAATTTCGCACGATTACCACGCGACTGCGGCGAGTGGATGGGAGGTACTTGTGGTACTGTCGGACGTCTCTACGACTCACGTACCCTCCTTCGGTTTCCTGTAATCCCATCGCGGCATCGCAAGGGTCGTCTGGGACTGTATAAATCGACTCCGTGCTCCCACTCCAGCAACGCACATTTTTGGTCCCTGTTGTCCAGGGTCTAAGTTGCCGCGACTTCAGGCCCCATTGAATCGCGTCTTATTTTCAAGACATCGATTACATGGGTGCAACAATCATTATGGCTAGTCCTCCGTGTCAAGAGGTTAACTGACACGCACAGTGTTTTATTCGCAGTGACAAAGAACAAGTCGTTCACGAAATGTAGCAAGCATGTACATTTATATGTCTAGCTTATTTTCATCAGCGGCGGGAAAGCTCGTCACAAAAAGCGACCACACAGAGAATCGCGCTGTCTATGACAGCCGCCTACAGTGTTACTAGCCAGCTACTGCTACGCGTCGGCTTCGATGCGTAGCATGTAGTACTTACAGTGTCATCTTCCAGGGTCCCGGTCATTAATTTGACTGGACTGAGTGAAGATATAATTGTCCGTGGTGAGGATGTGGAGAGGTCAGCGGGCGAGGAGGCGAGGAGAGAAAGTAAGGGTGCGAAGAGACGAAGATGCGAGGCGGAGGTGTGTAGAAGTAACAAGGCCAGAGAGGGATGGTAAAGAGCGAGCAAGGGAGAAGGGGAGGAAATGGAAGTAGTGATGGGGGGAAAGGCAGAGGGGAATTGAGATAATGTTGATGAGAGGGAAGAGGGAAAATGCGGCGACTGAGGCGAAGAGTCGGAGTCATCCGACACTGGAAGAGGGACAAACTAACACGGCTCGGCCATTGACTGCCACATTCAACATGTAGGACTGAAACAGGTTACCGTTCGTTTATATATTTTGAAAATTTGAAAATTTCAATTCGTATGGAGAGAAGACGTCATATCGAGCCGAGAGGAACTTTGTAAATACACAAAAGGGGAACCCAATGTCATTCCCCTTACAGTCCGCCTCCTTGATTTCCTTCCTGCCCGACAAAAATTTTTGAGCGGTATGGTATGTGAAATAATGTTTGCTCGTCTCCCCTCTTCCCCATCGCCTCTCATAATCCAAGGCAAAAGACGTCTTTTCCCAGACCATCCCCCTGTGCGGTGGTGTACAATTGATAAATCAGTTTACAAAGATACAAAGGCAATTGATGACGTTTCAACTTGCCACATCACGCGTACAAGTCGTTCGTCATCCTTCAGCGTCATGAAACATCCTTCTTGCTCGCCCCCATCTCTATGCTTTAATCCACAAGCATGTATAAAACATGATGAGACCAAATCTCCAGTGAGCGAGAACTTACATCCGTCGCTGTATGATGCTTCTACCTTCTAATCTGTGCTCCCGAGACAGCTGCAAAAGAGTAGAAATGACGATGGCATTGCAAACCCGATAAGGCAAAGAGCAATACTGGAGGAACTATGTCCCGTTTATAACACTTCGCCGATGATCTTGGCGGCTTCCCTGTATGTCTGGAGCAGGTTCTCGCACTTCTCGCGCTCCTTCTTAACACCATCGTCTTCGTACAGCAACTCCTCAAACAGGCTTTCTTTATACAGTTCGCTGACGAGACGGTTTTGCACGACATCCTTCGAGTGGTTGACAAGAAGGTGCATGATGGCCTTGGGAACTTGGTCGGCGATTGATTCTCGGACGATGTTGAAGTAGGAGGAGATGAGTGCTCGAATAAGCTCTGTCTCCATGGCTTCACGGTCAGTCATGGCGGGTTCATTGGACTCTCCCTGAAAGTGATGGTCAGCAAGGGCACATGACGGGTGACAAAATCCGGGATCAAGACACTTACAAGGTGTGATGCTAGGCCATAGCTTCGTGATGTGGGATCGTAATCATCTGAGTGGGTGGGTGCTGTTCGCACTGGGAGCCTCTCTTCGCGTCGAATATACTGTGATATGCTTGGCTCAGAAGACTGGCTAATGTGTCTGCCGGCATTTGCGGCGGGGCTGCCAGGCAAGGCATTGTGCGTAATGCCATCCTTGCCGAAGAAGTAGTTGAGGAAGGTGTCTCGAGCACCGCCAAGTCCCTGGCCATTGAGGCGTGAAGGGGAGTTTGGCCGAACACCGTTGACCGCCGCGGCGAGGCTGCCGTGAGCGCTCTCGTGGACAGCAGGCGATAAGCTACGGCCAGATTTTGATGTGTGCTTTCGACCGCTTTCTTTATCTGCAAGAGCGCCGTCTTCACCATCCTCAGTCGGTTCAGCACCATTGGCGCCGAGTTCCTTGAGGCGGCGCTTTTCGCGACGATCACGCTCTTCTTGGATGAGCCGCTTTCGCTCACGCTCCTGCTTCGCGCTGACGACATTGCTCATTGCAGCCGCAGCCCCTAGGAAATTGGGGTGGTTTGTATTGATGTATGCGCGTTGAATGGAAATGAGTGATTCAACGTAGGAAGAAGCAGGGCCTAGGCGCTCACGAAGTAAATCCGACACCGTCTCGATAAGCTTGGCCTGCAGCCTTGGGTATCGGGAAAGCTCGGTAGATCCACAAGTATGGCAGATCTTGATGAGTTCCTCGTAGACGAGTTCCACACAACGTTGGCTGGGAATTTCCAGCAGCTTTATTTGAGGCTTGACCAGCAGGTCGAAGGCCATTTCGGGAACGAATAGACTAGGTCTAGGCCCGGTGGAGTTTCGAATAGCCGTACGGATGTCAAGGGCGGAAAGGTTCGAGGTGGGATCGATCGTCTCGAGAGAGCTTCCAAAGACTGAGTTGAAGATGTAGTAGATGCGCGCACCGCCACACAGCTCTTTTGTGGAGATTTCTGAGGAAGTACCGTCGATGGAGGAAATGAACGAGGTTGCGAAGCGAGTCATTTGTTGCAAGATAAGGGATCCCCTATGCTCCTTGCCGCTGAAATGCATGTCGCCGTAGCTAGCAAGCTCCTGCTGAGTCTGACCCATAAGCGTATTCAGGCGAGCCTTGATGTCGGGCAACCGTTCGCGAATATGTGACATGAGTGTAGTGTTCAATGTCTTGGCCAGGAACTGAGTTCCGCATCGTGTGGAGATATTGCGGTAGGCAGGGTGGTGTTTGAAGAAGTCCATCTCTGCCTGCAGAGCTTCGTCCATGGGCTTGTTGCCCTGGATATCCTGTTGCGATCGATTGACAACGCCAATAAAACCAAGCTTCAGAGGATACACACGTCCCGACAGAATGTCAAGCGCATTCGTGCCATGATCCATGAGATCCAGCTTCGTCAGGACACCAATCGTCCTTCTACCGAGAGGGTCCAGGTGTCGAGCCAGCTTCAAGGCTTCCGAGTTGACAATGTCGACATTGGCGGGGGATACAGCCAAGATCAAACTGTTCGGCTTGGCAATGTATTCTGAGATGAGATTTCTCGTCTGCTTCTCGATGTCGGTAGGTTGATCGCCAATAGGAACCTGATAACGAAAATGTTAGACCATCCACCTTGATCCGACTAGATCCGTATGGTTGAAAGCAAATTCTGTCGAGCAACCCACCTTTGTCAAGCCAGGCAAATCGACCAAGGTCAAGTTGAGAACGTGAGGGGAGTAAATCTTAAGATTGATAGGTTGCCTGTTGATACCCTTATTGCTTCCAGCGACTCGAGCAGTCTCATTCTCGATCTCCCGCTTGACGTCGGAAAAATCCGTAAAGCGACGGTTGGGAATATGGTGGAATTCGGCCCATTCGGATCGGCGGGCAGCAGCGGGAGACCTGTAAGGGTCAAGAGCTGGATCGGGAGCGTTATCATCCTCGGGGACGTTGATGAGCTGGAGAATCAGGGGCCGGCGGGTGACGATGCCGCTTCCTCTGGGAAGGAAGTCTCGGCCCACTATGTTTTCCAAAACAGACGATTTACCGGCGGATTGTGAACCGACGACCACCTAGAAAAAGGCATCAGCAACGATATCCGCATACATCAACATCCTCTGATTGCGTACAATCTGTGGCAGGTCCAGAGAGTCGCTGCCGATGGTGTTGAACACCAGATCCTGCAGCTTGTTGACCGTGGTGAGCAAGTCCTCGCCTAGGGCAGCCATGGCAACGGAGATGCAGTCGAGACTGCGGCAGCAGCAGGGAGAACGATGAGAATTAGGAAAATCTAAAGGAACGCAGAAGACGACACTGGCGCTTGTTGAATGGCCGCGAGCCGAAAGAGAGAATTACAAGCAGGCACGGAGTGGGAGGTACGCTGCGCGTCGACATGAATTTGCTCTTCCCGAAGACTTCAGAATCAAGGAAGCGCAATGGAGCTGGCTTCACGTGTGGGCCGCATTCACCTGCCCCGGTCAACTGGGGCGGCGATGAGCCAGTGGCTTGAGTCGCACAGCGCTGGATAGTGGGTAATAATAGGCAAAGTATTGGTGGCCGCGGCGGCGACGGCGCGTCATTCACCAGCTGAGCCGGCCCTGCCTCAAGGGGCCAGCGGTGCATGTGGCATTCTCGTAGTGAAGAGTTCAGTTCAGTCGCCCACAGCAGAGAGACCCACTCCTCGTCCCTGCTGTCCACGCCCGGCCAGTGTTTTTGTTCATGCAGTGCAACGCAATGTCCAGCTGGTGTGGCGCGTGCTCCTTTCTCCGCCACATCTTCAAGGTCAAGGCTGGCCAGCGCTTGAGCCGAAGCCAACGGTTCGATTCCATTGCAGCAATGCGACTGTGACGATCTGGATGCATCAGATCGCGCACGCTCTTCGAAACAATGAGCACATTCGGTAGCCCAGGAAAGCTGCCGTCTACGAGACCCAACCCGTGAGTCCAGCTCGGCCCGCGTCCGATGCGCCCAGATCACTCAAGGGAGGAAAATGAAAAGATTCTGACAGGCACCATCAGTCCACAGCGAGGGAGCTTTCCGCTTGACCATGATGGTGAGTGAAACCAAGGGAGAGAAGGCATCACGGCTCCCTTTGACTTCGCAAAACAATCAACAAACAATCGCATACGCTAACAGCCGCTGTAAGGCGAGTGCAAGGATGTCATGACCAAATATCTTGCCTGCATGAAGAAGGTTCGTGGTCTCAATGACGACGAGTGCAGAAACATCGCCAAAGCCTATCTGTCCTGCAGAATGGATCGGTATGTGCCACTCAATCGAATGACTCTTTCGTACCGGAGACTAATGTTGTCGTCTGCTGCATTCACAGAAATTTAATGGCCAGAGATGAGTTCAAAAACCTGGGATTCGCAGAACAGCCCAAATCAGACCATCCGCAACCGCCCGCTAAGCCGCAATCACAACCTGAGAAAGGCGAAAAGGGGGAGTTGCGATGATAAATCGGGTTCTTGTTATTTAATAAATATCTTGCCAATATTCCTGTATTTTTAGTTGTATCTATGTATATCATATTACGGTGAAGAAACGGCTCAATATGAAACCAAACATTGCACGGAAAGCTCAAAGCCGTCAGTTGGCCCGTGTTCCCATTGGCCACGGCATCGCGGGAGCCCAAGCGCCGCGTTGCCCAGTCAACCCCGCCGTTGTGCATGCGTCGGCAGTGACCCGCGTACAAAACCGAAAGTGCGTGCAGTTCTAGCCTACAAATGCCCGACGCCATCATATCCTAGATCAACAACCTCGTAATCTATCCTCGCTCCGTCCTCGCTCCAATTTGTGCTCCTCATTTTATCGATGTTCTAGTGATCAACGCATAGTGCTTGTTTACCACATCACGAAACTATTGACTATTGACTATTCTTCACCATGAGAAAGTCGAGCGGGACCAAGACGCGGAAGGTGACTCCGCCGTCACCGACTTACATGTCCAACGATCAATTCGGTACGAAGCTTGTCTGCCGAGTCGTTCTTCATAGGGGCTCGTACTAATAGGCTTGTTTTTCACAGCAAGCTATCTTTCCGACTTACGCTCTAACCGTACTGCACGTCCTGGTGGCGCCCGTCCGCTTCCGTCAACAGGCCGCTCTACTCCCATCTCTCGCTCCAGCTTCGGTCGAAACAGTGTTGATCCCCTTCCTGAGTCTGTGAACCAGCATCCCCAGCAGCGAACAGCGTCACAGGGCCCGAGCATTGGCGCCGCCAGTGTTTCTTCCCGCTACTCCACATTCAGCGCACAGGGCCGTGACTACTATCCGACGACTCCGTCCGTGCCT
This sequence comes from Periglandula ipomoeae IasaF13, assembly GCA_000222875.2. Lineage (NCBI taxonomy): Eukaryota > Fungi > Ascomycota > Sordariomycetes > Hypocreales > Clavicipitaceae > Periglandula > Periglandula ipomoeae. The sequence goes on from AFRD01000040.1 coordinate 116,529, forward strand.
CTGAAGCCATCAGACGTTGTTCCAACCGCCACCTATATGGAGCGGGGACAAAGATGGATGGAGAAGGAAGAGGCATGCTCCCTGCGTGATGCTATGGAAGAGATGGACATCCGAGGTGGCTCTAACAACGCCGCCCCCGACGACGAGTCAAGGATCTATAATGCTGCTCTCGACGAGACTGCCGAGTTGGTGTGGCAACATCAGAATGGCTACAAACCGCCGCAGCCGGATGGGCCATATCGCTACCGACCTCATCTTAGAAAGAATAGTTATGCACATGCCCGCACCGCCAGCATCGGTACCTATGGAGACGACATAGCCCCTAGCGGGCTAGGTCGTGATCCTGCTTCGCGGTCTGTGTCAGGCAGTTCTACGGATAGCTGTGGCTCGCTCCCCGGCAAACGAGGGTCCTCAGAATCTGCAAGGTCAAACAACACAACGGACAGGAAGCCAAAGACGTATGGTAGCGTTGGGAACGCGTTTGGGCGACGCCGCAGTAGCCTTAAGAGGAACATCAGCGGCGAAGTTCAACGTCCGTTCTCGGGTGACCAGATCTGGGAGGAACCCGAAGCTGCTGCTGCCGTTGCGGCCTCGGCTGGTGGACGAGCTTCGCCAGACAAGTTGAACAGCAAGCCCCAGAGCCCTCTAAACAGAGGACCAGCAGTGCAGGTCCACCAGCCTGTGTCGGGTTCCAAGCTCCTGAACCGTGTTGAGATCTATCGGAACCCCTCGTCGCAGTCTCGTAACCCATATTACACCACCAACGCCAATCTTCCAAAGACTGAGACGGAGCCTGAGACGGAGCGTAAGAATGGAGTTGAGATACGCAGCGATGACATCCGCGCTGCCACGAGCAGAAAGCTGAAGGATCGCAGCAACAAATTGCCGGAACCTACCGCCGTCAGCGACAGCCCAGGACGGCCGATTGTAAGCTTTGATAGTAATTGGAAAGCCCCCGAGGAGTCCACTGATACCAGTCCAGACCGGCCCTCCAAAACCGCGCCGTGCGTCATCAAAAGCCAGTCGCAGCAGCAACAACAAGAGCCGCCCAAGCTTATGGCTCTCCCTTGTATCAATGTTGCGGAGGTCGACCCGCCACGGCCACAGCCGACGCCATCTTCGGGTATTCCATCCATCTCAATAAGTGGAGGCGATGATGAGCCCAAGAATAGCATTCCGACAATTGCGATGGACGATGGGTCGTCGGCCAAAGATGTGCCTTCCATTTTGATGCTGGGCAACAAGGCATCGGGCAGCTCACGACCTTTGCCCACGCCTTCCCCCTCCAGAGCGCAACCTCGAAAGGTTCAGATGCCGCGGGGTCATTGGTCTCCGGCTGCTGGGAGTATTGGACGACCAAGCACGACATGCCATGAGTGCGGGTTCCCCATCGAAGGGAGGTTTGTTGCCTTGGCTGGCACTCAGGAGCGATTCCATCCGCAATGCTTCAGCTGTTTCTGTTGTAACTCGAGCTTGGAGGCTATGGAAATCAGTCCCGAGCCTGACCTGATGCGAAAAGCTCGCCTTGAGCGAATCCGACGTCGAGCTGCCGGAGAAGTGCTAGAAGAGCTTCCGGGAATGACGATGGCGGAGGACAGTGATGAACGACTTCGTTTCTACTGTCATCTAGACTGGCATGAGCTTTTTGCGCCACGCTGCAAGCATTGCAAAACGCCAATCATCGGTGAGCATATCGTCGCACTAGGGGATCATTGGCATTATGGCCACTTCTTTTGTGCCGAGTGCGGTGATCCCTTTGAGCACGGCATGACACACATCGAAAAGGATGGCTACGCGTGGTGTGTCAAATGCCAGACCAAACGGACAGAGAGACGAGCACCAAAGTGCAAGATGTGCAAGACCGCCGTGATCGGGCAGTACATTCAGGCTCTGGGTGGTGAATGGCATGAACACTGCTTCCGCTGCGCGGAATGTGATGGGGGTTTCGACGATGGTCAGATCTTCCCGAAGGAGGTGCAGGGAGTCATGGTTGTGTTCTGTACAGATTGCCGTACACGGGACTTGAAGAAATGAGGGTGATGTTTTATGAATTTGGACAGTGATGAGGTTTTATGCGGCGTTTGTTCATGCGTTTAGATGAGGTCTGCATTTGAGTTTTGCATTCTTGGACAGGGTATACGAAGCATTGGTTTTCCCGTGAAGGGGAGTCGGTCAGGTTAACGGGTGGGAAATCGCATGGTCGGATTGGGACGACGGCGTTGATAATAATTGTGTGTTTGAGGTACTGTCTTGCAATTTGTGATTAATGGAAGAAACAAACGGGTGCGTTTTTCTTGACACTTTTTCATCATTAAATTTCATCTACCGTGAAATGAGCATCGTGATTCTCAAAGAACTATCTTGTTTGAACCTCCGTTTCCGAGACCAGACGCACAGAAAGCCAAAAGAGTCTTCGTCGTGAAGACCCGCATACTTCGTTTCTTTTCGTCCATTTCCATCGTAGTCTAGCTACGAGACGGAACGGGTTTTTCGTCAAAGCCCGTCATTCCAAAAACCAGTGTGTATCGAACCTAACGCCTCCCTCCCAATCCAAGCATCCAAACCACAAATCTGTATCTGATACATATCTGCCGCTTGGGTCGTCTAGTTTGCGCCGCCGACTTGCTCCTGGTGCACTTCGAGGGTGTCACCGTCTGCCATTTCGAGCTGATTGGGAAAGGTAAGTCAGTACATATGTCCTCTGCTTTCCAGCAGATTCCCGTCACATCACGAAACTCTTCATGTAGAGTGAGACACTTCGTGACAGGGGAACTGTAAGGGGAAAAATAAACATACCGCATCGGGCGTATCGGTAGGCTGCACGCGCGTCCCGTCAAACAGGAATCGCACCGAACTGGGAGATTTGCCCTGTCGTTCGCAGAATGCATTCATCAACTTCTCCAGCTTGGTGCTGCGCTTGATCTTGAAGAAGACCTCGTTGTTATTATCTGTGACTTTGATGTTGAGGTGTTCTGAGTTGGCGGGCGCTTCGTTGCGCTCCTGCGAGGTGCGTCCGTCTTCGTTTGACATTTTGGCGGTGATGGAAACTTGGGGCCTTGGGAGATCTCGTCTTTGTTTCTTCGATCGCGCAAGGGCTCTTTGTGGTTTGAGCTGCTTTGTTGAGTTTGCTTTTCGGCGATTTCCCTGGAAATGGAGGGTGAGAGGAACAAAGGAAGAAAGAGGATGGAAGTTTGAGGTTGGTTGGGTTTTTTTTGGGGAGGATGACTTGACGTTGGTACGGGCCTTGCGTTTTTGGCCAAGTGCCCTACTTCTGGTGATCGGAGTTAGTGTTCACGTTTGGGTGTGGTAGATGGTTCTGGTCGGAGCGGGTGGGGAGGAAGGCGTGTGATTGGAGGGCTGGCGGGTTGGAAAGGCTGTTTGGATTGCGGGTAGCGAGCTGACACTGCCAAAGTGAGCACGCCAGATGTGCGGTGCACTAACAGTGGGCCCTGGCGGCTGGGAGGGGCGGGCGAGAAGTGTAAACATCTGTCTGGGCTGCGTTAGCAGTTGGAGCCGCAATGTCAGCACAAAGGCCAGGCACTGTTGTGCTGTGCTGCCTTCTGGAAGGCGGCCAGGGCAGGCTAGTCAAACGGAGCACTTCAGCGGATAGGCAACCCACCCGCCAGTGACAGCCAGGTCGACTAGTGGTGCTGGCTACCATGACATCAGTTGGCATTCAGCACAGCGGTGGCCTTGTTGCTTCATTCCCAGCCTGTCCATGTTTCTTCAACATCAAGCATACGTGCCGGAAGACAATCATGGTTCGTGCTCTGGAAGCCCCGGTCAGTTGGATGCGTTTCCCGAACTTCTCACTTCTACAAATCACTAAGTATCTATATCATGCAGGGTTCCCTGAAGAATGATGTCGACGCCAAACCGCCATGCCATCCGCGTGCTGTGAGTTGAGTTTGCATCTCCAGCTCCAGCACCACAAATACTGACTCTTGCTCTCTTTGACAGTGCGCGATTCAAGGTGAGGACGAAACCATTGTGTCATACATTTTCAAGACCCAGACTGATCAAAAATTTCCGATTGTCTGACTAAAAACAATTACAACGATGCAAAATGTCAAGACGTCATCAAGGCCTTATATGAGTGCTGAGATGCTTTCTATCAGAAGCACGGCGAGGATGCATCCAGTCCCAGCTGTCCCAAGCCGAATTTGCTTCGGTTGAAAATACAACAGATGAAGGAGGGGAAATAAAGAGAACCCAAGCTTACTGGCTCGGAAGCATCTCAGCTTTAGGGATTTAAGCCTTGTGTATATCTACAGGTGCATCTTGTAACATAGAGTCAATATCAGGGAAATGGCATGTACCGCTCATCATAGTGTGTCCGCCAGCATGAAAACTATGGCAATTGTTGTAATGAGCACCGACTATTATATAGGCGATCATTGAGCGCGCAAGAGATCCGTAGATCTGAACAAGCATTGAAAGGTCCTGTTCCGAGACTCTAATATGAATGCCGATGACATTATGTAGAGAAGAAAAAGAGAAAAAGAGCCGCGAGAAAAATGTGCACTAATACTGGTGGTGAGCGGGCCGCAAAGGTACCGCTTTGTTGCATATCGCAGTAGCGGAGCGCGCTGGTGCTGGAGCGCGCTGGTACCGATGGTGCAGCTTTGGTGGAGGGTACCTTGGATTACTGTGCTGCAGGAGCTCCAGTCTGGTCAGGGAAGTACCTGCCTCCACCATTACACGCGCCGTCGCGGCTATTTTGCTTGTCGCTCCAGGCGCCCAGCTTTTTCGGTCGACTTTCTTGTGTTGACCAAGCTCGAACCGCGACGACCTCACGGACACGACGAACGCAGTCGAACAAAGTCCTCGTTGGATGCCTGCGACACTCATCGGCACATTTCCAACCATCTTGCAACTATCATTCGAATTTCGTATCAAGACTACTTTTCTATCATTGGCGATGGGTCGTGGGATCATGCCGACGCCAGCCTGAAAGCTGCCCATCAAAGATACAGACGGGTAGCCCTTTGGCGTACAGGCAGGCATCACCACCCATTTCGGAAGCCCGTCAACATTTTGCCTGCGTTGGAACTGTCTGCAATTCCCGTTTTAATTCGCCCTCTTTGCATCTGATTATTCCAAGCTTCAAAGATGGCGGACAGCAACAGACGACGGCAATTGCTGGGCGAAGTAGTTCCGGGGCCAGAGGTGGAAGAATTTGCCAATGCCTTAGATACCTGCCTAGCTCCAGGCTTAAGTATTCCAGAAAAAAGGGCTCGGATTCTCGATCTTCCCCGAAAATATCACGAGAATGCGATCCGACGACTGGCGCATAAACGACCGAAACGGGCGCGCGACAGCGCCGACGATATGGATGTCGACGTCGACGACCACTACCACAATGGTGCTGCATCCGAGAAGTCAGAAGAGGTGCAGCAGTTGGAGAAGGAGGTTGAGACCTGGGACTTGTTCAGGCGCCTCCTTCCTTTGCGATACTCCGGCTCAGACGCAGAACCGATGCGATTTGCGTCTCCATTTTCCGCTTCGAAACCAGCACATCGCGATCACGTCAACGAATTCCTAGAGACAAACAGCCTTGCCCTAGAAAGGCGCGCTGTTTTGCAGTGGCTGCAAACAAATGCAGCTGCTGGGCCGGACATCGACGAGCTCGCTCACGAACTTCAGCAAAATGCCGATAGAGGCGACATCATTGCGCACGGCTGGCTCCATACACGATCAAAAATCAAGCTCAGAAAGAGCGTCACTGCTTGGCCGCACTTGCTGGATCGCCAGTCACCTAGCGTGACTGCCACTCACCTCAACTCAGACGGCGCGCCGCTGGTCACCCACCTCGATCCCGATGCCTCGACAAGACAAGGCCGCAAACTTGAGCCACAGGATCACTATTTCGAACGTGCTATCTGGCTAGGCTGTTTCGAACATCTCAGGAGGGGTAGCAAGTTTGAGGATATACGAGAATGGTGTCAAGAACGAACGGAAATGTGGAGGGCAGTGTCGATGTCTGCCCTGCCTTTGTTTGTAGACGATAAGCAGGATTCAGAGACTGGTGCTGACCCGGCGTCTTTAGCTCTATGGCGGCGAATGTGTTTTTCCCTGGCCAGACAAGGTGGCTCGGACGATTTTGAGCGAGCTGTGTATGGTGTCCTGTCTGGAGATATCGCAACTGTGGAACAGGTGGCGAGAACATGGGACGACTACCTTTTTGCAAACTATAACGCGCTTCTGCGGTCACAAATCGATACGTATATGATTTCGAAATGCCCACCCGAGATGGCATCGACATTGACTCAGTCCTTCTCGGTCTTTGACGCCGTTCAATACCATGGAGATGTCGATATCGAAAAGCGCCTTATGCAAGCCATCGGGTCCAATCCTAGGGTTGAACATGAAGCAAACGAGCCGAACAAGGCCCTTCAGGCGTCATTCATCGCGAAGGAACTCGACAAGCATCTTTATGAACAAGGTGTGATGTTCACGGCCGCCGCAAACGAGTTCCAAAAATCTCGCCTAGTTCGAAAGTGGTTGGAGGATGAACCAGTCGTTTCGAAGGAGAAGTATTTCGACTTGGCCCAGTTCGGTGGACTGCGCATTGCAACCCACGTATTTGTGCTGGTTTCCTTGTTAAACCGATTCGAGATGCAGGAGGCGGACTCATTTGAGAACAAGACTCCTGCAACGTGGCGATTCTTTCAAGAGAATATTCTTAATAGCTACACTGACTACCTCCGACGATCTAAACTGCAAGAGCTCATCCCATTATACTGCTCCGTCTTGGATTCGCCGCGACGCTACGAGGCTCTGAGTTGGAACGTCATCGAAGAGGCCAATCCTGACAACCGCATAACCCAGCTCAAGCTCATAAGGCGGGCTGGCATCGATGTTCTCACATTCGTCGAAATGCAAGCAAATCTATTGTTTGGTGAACTAGACCAAGCTCCCAACTCTACTATCGCCAACGACTCCTTCCGAATTCTAGAGTCTGGACCGCCGACATCTCGAATCGGCAGACCCATCAAAGCCGACTTCTTCGGGGAGGAGGAAGATGTTGTTGACGCAAAGGATGTGCATGTGATTCGGGCGTTGGAGTGGTTATTGACAGTGGACGAAACTTGGCCCAAGGTGTTCTCCATCGGCACCAAAGTTTACAAATTCTTCCTCCGTAAGTCACGTCCGGGCCATGATGTGTGGTGTCTATAATGGCAGCTGGCACATGCCGACAGAATAAATGGGTAGTTGCTGACTGGAATAATAGTCAATGGTCGATTGAATGCTGCGCGGAGACTGCTCCAAAAAGTGGCCTTTACCGAGATCATGCAGGATATGACCGATAACGAAGGCTCAGACCTTGCCTTGTATGACCATGTGGACTTCTGGGCGCAGCAACTAGAGCAAAGCGGCATTCATAACGCACGACCTGAGCAGGCCATGTCGGATGCTCGCAACTACAGGGAGTTGGAGGCACTCGTCAAGGCTCTGGACGGCCTGGAGACCATCGCTTCTCTTGTGGTCATTTCTGCCGAGTACGTTTATCGACATTTCAGACTTTACTCTTTTAGTTTCAGAAGCTAACATCTTTTTGCGACAGTCCTGGCGCGGTGAACAGAGAATTCTGGAATCGTGTCGGCACCGAAATTAAGACCACTAAAGATAATATGCAGCCACTACTTAAGAACTGGCTGCTTTCGGGTATCGAAAGTAAGAAACAATCTTCTCCTTGTCTAGATTAATCGTACCCGAAGCTAACGATTGATTTTCTTCCCAGGTGGCGACACCGAGCTTAAGCAGCTACGCCAGGCTTACTTACCGGAGACGATTCTTGCCTATGTTAGTGCCTTACACTTTGCTGGAACCGGCCTGTCGCGAGACAACTTGCTTGAATGCATGGAGCTCGCTTCTGTCATCGCAGAGAGGAATTCGGACATTGCGACAACATTCGTCAATGCAGGACGAATGACGGAGCTGGTAGAATCGTTCACAGCATGCAGCAAAGCGCTGGCTATTGCGACTGGGGAGAAGCGAGCCGCCGGCACAAGCAGCAAGAAGCTTCGCGAGATGGGATGGTCAAGAGACTTGTGGGCTGTCAAGCACTAGAGGAGGTGACAGTAACTCACCAAGCTCGTGTCTTCTCAGACTTTTCTTTTGTATTCTGGGCTGAAAAGATATACCCGCGGAGGTCAGCAGCCAAAGACTTGTAAAAGATGTCATCATACTTGGAGTCGTGGATAGGTTAATTGCAGTGATTTATGGCCATGCTGTGTTGTATTATCGAGGAATATACAGTTGACTTTGTAAAAGCAATCAATGATGTTTTTAAATCAAGCTCTCATGTCCCATCCTATAGTGTTCTACAAGTACGTCGTGTATCAAGAAACGACCTTGCAATCGAAGCTACCCCACAATGAGCAGCCCACCACCCCGTCACTTCCCGACATCCATTCTCCAAGCTTCATACTTCGCCTACACCTAGCATTGCGAAACAAGAGCCCATCATGTCCAGCTTCCCAGCAGAGCTGCACAGCTCAACACCACCCGCGCCGCCTCCCAAAGGCGGCTCCCACGACGTCAGCAGCATCAGCACGCCGACAACCGCATCATCACCTCCCCCTCCGCCCCTCCCACGACCTCTCCCCAACGATGCCAACAGCCAGGGCGTCTCGGCTGCGTCGACGCCGCCGCCTGCGCTTTCCATATCCGATCCTGTTCCGGACCCCGGAGAAGGATGGCTACCGGATATATTGCGTGATAAATCGTACGTTTTTTGACTCCTCAACATCATATATACAAGTAACTAATGAGGGAGAAGAACCCAGGATCTAGCAGATATACTAGCCAATCCAGCCCTGCTCAACGCCCTCGCCCACGCACCGTCCTCCTCGCATGAATCCACGCGCACTTCCCACGCGAATCTCTCCTCGGCACTAGACTCCAATACACATCTCGCTACGACCCTTGCGGGCGCGGCATCACGGTTGTCGCATCAACGATCCACGACGCACGCGCAATTACTGTCCACGCACGCGCTGGAGCGACAATGGCGGCAGAAACAATCAGATATGGACCACGCGCTGGCGCAGTTCTCGCCGGCGTCATTGTATCAGCGTCTCGCGCAGGGCGTGCAGGAGCAGGCGCTCGTGTGTCAGGCTCTGGAGGAGAGCTTCCTGGATGGAGACGGCGGGGTGTCGGACGAGAGGGAGGTTGTGGAGTGGATTCGGAGGTACAGGGAGGCGAGGGTGCTGTTTTATCTGAGGGGGGAGAGGAAGGAGAGGTGGGATGAGGGAAGGGTTGGTGAGTGGAGGTAGATCTTTCGAGGATGAGTCTGTTGAGCGGGAGAGATAAAAGGTGCGGGTGTGTAGAAGGACTCGAGTTGAAAGAGTGAGTTGATGAAAGCAGAGATATTGAATTTGGAAGCATACGAAGCACAGCGGTTATGAGATGAAGGATATCAGAGAATCTGATATCGGCGCTGATGATCTGAAAGGACAAGAGAAGTACGAGAATTGGGCCTGGCTTTGGCTATCACCGTGCAGGTATCTGCATTGAGGCGTACGATTTTGGGGTTTGGGCTTTGAGCCTTGACTAAATTAAATGGCGTTCACGGGTTCGATCAAAGCATCTAGCATTTGTACATTTTCCTGCATAGGACAGCTCATATTGAGATATTTGATAGTTTCAACGTCACTCAAATTTTTTAAACTAGATATTTGCAATGATGTTTCAAGATTGCCTGATCCATCCGATCAGCAACTCTGTATGAGCTCAGGGGTGCTCAATATGATTTTCACATTTTGGATCCAGCACATGTGACCATTAGTTGATGTCTGATGCATTGTCGTACTTGTGTATCTAGTCCAACATCTGGCGACTTTGTGCTGCTCTGTATGATTGTGCAAGCCAGCCTTTTAGACCTGTCGTTATGAAATACTGTGTTCTTCAAAGACAAATGAGGGTCCTGTTCTGTGCGACCCTCTGTAAAATGTTGACAGGCTCTATTGAATCTATTGTGCAGACCAGTATCTGCATCTCAAAATCTCTTATTCCGTCTAAACCATCCCGAGGGGATTTGCACGTCCAGCATTTTCCACGTGTTCTGAACAATGATGCAGATATTCCCCCGGCAATCAATGGGTATCACGTAGCAAGTCAAAGGGTCCTTCCCTCAAATTAATCAATAAAACCAGACCGCAAATGCCACCGGAACCAAGCTACATGAAAAAGGCATCATCATATCCTACAGGCGGATAATACGCCGAGCGTGAATCTGAGCAGAATTCCTTTCCTACGAGAGGGCGCTGAACGGGCCTCTCTTCATATCAGGGCTTCGCGGACTCAGTGGTAGTGCAAACAGGTCATCTTCACCGTCACGGGAGCTGGCATTGACAGGTGCTGGCTCACCCTTGACAGCCGCGTTAAGGGACATGGGTTCTGAATATCCGTTCCCGCGCGGGATGGAGGAGAAGGAAGAAACGGCAATATCACCACCTTGTGGAGAAAGGGTTTGCGATGGGATATCTGTCCCGGTAAACGTATTTGCTGTCCGAGAGTCAGTGATTCGGTTCTGTGAAGAATTTATCCAGCTTCGCTGATATTGGCGTATCCTTACCTGTAGGACTGGGTATCAGATCCGCCGGTGACGTCGCCAACCGCAAGCCCTTGAGCTTGTCTCCCAAGCGTCCAGGCACGGGGAACCGCGGTGACATGGGCACAGGCGCAGCAGACGAAGGTGACCTGAGAAAGTTTTCCACAATCCACTGCTTTTCCGTCATGGCCATTTCCAGGCCGACACTCCGCATTAGCTCGCATCTCAGCTTCCATCTCCCGTTGGAGCTCAGACAGCCGCTTCTTGGCCCATAGCGTGTGCAAGACGCCGCGAGTCCCCGACTCAACGTCGAAACCAGGCGGGAAAATGGCTGGCAGGGGCTTCACGAGAATCTTTGGTCGGCCAGGTGGAGTGATTGTGACTTCGGTGGGAATAGATGCCTCTGGCGGCAGTAAGAAGTAGACGCGGCGTCGAGGGCCCGCCTCGTCGTGGTCAGTCTCCCTGGCAGGGAGAAAGGTAGACTTTCCAGGCCATGAAACCTCCCACGCAGCAGCTTCTAATCCTGTGGATTGAGGATGAGAAGTTGTCGGCCCGGCAGTCGTGTCGGCGTCCGGCTGCGTAATGGGGGCTGCGGTATCAGATGGTGGTGTGATGAGATGGGCGCCGCCAGCAGTGGGGACGGTAATCAGTGCTCGAGGTGGAGAGGGAGGAGGTGCCAGGATGCCACTCTACCATCAAAATCTTGGTCCCCAAATCGCTAAACTCAAATCTCGCAATATGTGCGGTGGTGGTGGAGGCGGAAGCAGAGTCATTAGCAGTAATGTTAGAAGCTGGCATTGAAGCGGAAGGAGCAGCAGCAGCAGGCGTAGAATCCACGGTGGCCGGCCGAGGAGACTCCGGCGATGGTTCCATCGTGGACATGCGGGCGTCGTGCTCTCTTCGGCTGCCTCTCGGCGGTGCAGTCGGACGGATTCCTGGTCAGGGGCGAGGTAGCACGGACATGGCGCCTAAACGGCTTCAAATGCAGGACTGGGACGAACGGGCCAGCCAGGAGCAGAGCTTGATGACGGCGTGGCTATGGAGAGATATCCAGCACGAAGCAGCTGGTGTTCTACAGCAAGTACAGATAGGATAGAAGCTGTCTGGTTCAAAGAGAGATTTGTTTTGGAGGGGAATGGAGCAACGTGGGTGGCGGGAAGTGAAATGCGCGGGGAAGGCCATTGCCATTCATGCAACGGACATGGATGATGGATGATGGGGGCGGCTCCAACGTGCCTGCGCCTGCCCTGCCTGCACCTGCGCACTTGCTGTACCATACTTTTCGTACCTATGCCTGTGCCTGTGCCTGTGCCTGTATTATCTGTGCCTAGTGCAGAGCAGAGCAGAGCAGAAGAGAGCAATATGCTGCCAGCGCCATGCGGCTGCATCGACGTGATTGGGCAGAGTCCTAGTTACCAACCTAGGCACATGCTCTCTAAGGTATTCTTACCAAACAGACCAGACAAGCTCATCACCAACATTGGTGGCCAACGCAACATGTATTATGCAATAATACAGCAGTTCC